>JBBBVT010058069.1:0-10161 GCA_037177035.1 Craterocephalus eyresii | reverse complement strand
CCCCTAACCTTAACGCCGTGACCCCTAACCTTAACGCCGTGACCCCTAACCTTAACGCCGTGACCCCTAACCTTAACGCCGTGACCCCTAACCTTAACCCTGTGCTGCGTTTCAGATCTCCTGCCTGCTCGGTCAGATCGAGCTGGAGGGCCGCCGGCCTCCGCTGATGCCTTCTGGGAAATTCCTGCCGTGCTTCCAGCCGTACGACCCGTCGCCCGGAGCCGGAGGCTTCGTCCCCGGAAGGTTCCTGACGGGCATCAAGCCGCAGGTGAAGAGCTGCTTCTTACTGAACGCAGGAGGTGCAGCTGACCCACGGAGAGCAGCAGCCGATAAAAACAAACGACACGCTGCCGCTGCAACAACAGGCAGACCAGCAGGTTTCCAGACTCATTCACAGGCACTTTCAGTTCTGCTTTATTTTGAAAAGACCACAAGGGAAGTGCTCCTCCGCTGTGGGAGGAAGACTTGTGTACGAGCGACTGGCGGTCGAGTATAAAGTGGAGTTTGAAATATCAGCACAGAGATAAAGACTCGACTTCGTGACTTGGACTCACTCCAGTTGCATTTAAGTCGCATTTCCAGAGACTTCAGACCTGATTCGGGACTCGCGGGTCGGGACTCGCGGGTCGGGACTCGCGGGTCGGGACTCGCGGGTCGGGACTCAAGGTTCGGGACTCGCGGGTCGGGACTCGCGGGTCGGGACTCAAGGTTCGGGACTCGCGGGTCGGGACTCAAGGTTCGGGACTCGCGGGTCGGGACTCGCGGGTCGGGACTCGCGGGTCGGGACTCGCGGGTCGGGACTCGCGGGTCGGGACTCGTGGGTCGGGACTCGCGGCGAAGCTCTACGGTGAAAATTGGTGGGTGACGGTGCAGGACTGAGCCAGTATCCGGGTCGTTATATCCCGTTCGGTGGAAGCGTTTCTGTTCTTTCTCTCCATCAGCTGTTAGTTAAAGCTGTTCATTCATCCTGCATCAGTAGAAATGTGACGTCACTATAGCCTTCCTTCATGCTTTCACACCTCATCTACGCCCACCTCACATACCGACCAATCACGCTGCACTTCTCCCCACGAGGTTGAAGTTCGGCCGCTCCGATGCGTTGAGACGTGTCCTCAGCTAGAGCAGAACAAAGTTCTCGCTCCTCCTGGAGGATGTAGACGCCTTATTTGCATGGAGAAACGTCAACATGCCGTTCATTGTTTATCATTATTGGTTCATTATTACTGGATGATTAGTTATTATTGCAGTATTTTTCTGTTACTTTTAGTCTGTCATTTTTATCATTCCTCTTAATATTCAGAAATTACAGTTTGGCATGGATGTTTTGCACTAATTAGATGTTACTGTACTGATGTACTGTAACTATGTTCATGATGTAGGAAAACCGTTTCCTCTAAAGGAAATCACTCGTTCTGAGTTTTTATTTATATTGCAGTAACTTTTTAAAGTGATCATATAACAAAAAACTAATCAGTACTGATACTTAATGAAAGTAGATAAAGGAGGGATAATAATACAGGTGATGCTTTGAAGTTTTAAGATATAGCTGAACAGTTTTCTTATTTCTTAGCTGACTGAATAGCAGCAGATGGAAAAGAAAAGACATGGGAAATTATTTTATAGAGACTTCAGACGTGATCAAGTCTTACCCCCCAAACACTTCAGACTTGACACAGACTTGAAAAAAATTTGTGAACATCTCTGGTGCAGGATGAGAGCATGAAGGTGGAGGATAACCGATTGTTTGGTGGCATTTGTGATTTTATCTTAACCCTTTTTAGATTTTTACACTTAATTATTATTATTAATAGCAGTTACCAATCCTTTTCCCTGTTTTTATAAATGTTCATAAATTATAAATGTTATCAGTTTTTCCAGTTTTTACTTTAAGGGTCTGTTTTTAATGTTTTAAGTTGTTTAAAGTTGCTCAAAGTTTTTTCAAGTTTAAAGATGTGTAAAGTTGTTTTTAATGATGTAGCAGCCCATGTCTCTTATCAGGTCACATGGTTTGCTTGCTTTAGGGTTCGTAAACCTGACTTTGTGAATCACTTTTTTCCTTCATGTCGTTAATCTCTCTGTCTTCTCTGCAGGAGTTTTTCTTCCACTGCATGGCTGGCAGGGAAGGTCTGGTCGACACCGCTGTGAAAACCTCCCGATCAGGCTATCTGCAGAGGTAAAAAAACGGTTTTAAACAACAAAAGATTTTATCCGCTTCAGATATGCAAAGTGCTTCGCCGTTAAGCGAAATTTGAGATATTTAAATGATTCAAATGAGGAGCTGTTATTTTTCCGTCCCGGTGCTGCTTTTTCCTCACGCAGGTGTATTATAAAGCACCTGGAGGGTCTGGTGGTGCAGTACGACCTGACGGTGAGGGACAGCGACGGGTCTGTGGTCCAGTTCCTGTACGGCGAGGACGGCCTGGACATTCCCAAGACCCAGTTCCTGCAGCCGCGACAGTTTCCCTTCATAGAGGAAAACTATGAGGTAACGCAGAGAGATTCCCCCATGTGGAGCTTTGTGGGCTGGGCATGCATGAGGAGATGCAGCAGATCCAGTACTGCTAAGCAGAGATGAAGGAGAAGGAAGAAGGATGTGGTCTGACTCATTTGCATGCAGCAGTACAATCCATACTTGCAGCCGCCTGGTCTGCTTCCACTGGTCGCACACTTTGTTTGAACTCTCTCCGCTGTGGAGCGATGAAGCACAAACACGTCTTTGGCTTCAAATTCAGTCTGCTCCGTTTGGTTTTTGATGAGTTCAGGCTCATCCAGACATTATTCTCCTGTTCACTTTGTGTTATACACGTCTGAAAATGATCCTCTTCCACCAAAGAAAAGGCTAAATTCTCATCAGTAATCCAAATTACTGGAAAAAGTAATAATAAATATTTATTTTCAAAATTATGATTTAATGAAATTCAACATTGTTTTTGTTTTATTTGAGTTGAGAAATTAATAGAAAACAAACAAAGTGGTCCTGGATCAGTGAGAGCAGGTAGCTGATGAGCAGGAGGAAGAATACTTGTGGACAGGTGTAAAAGTCTGATGTTCCCGAAAACAGCTGATTGTTCTGCTAAATCACCTGATGAGGGACGAAACTTAGATTTTCTCTGGTTTTTTTTGCTTGTTTTTTTTTTAATTTTTAATTTTATTAATTTATTAAATTAAAAAAGTCATGATTTTCATAATTTTTTATTTATTGTTACTTTTGTGAGTTTCAGCTCATTTCAGTGACGGCTGTTTTTTTCCTTCGTTAGCGGGGTGTAGGAATCGTTCTGCTGACGTGTAGATCTGCCTGTCTTCCTCGCCGCTATGGCAACCAGTTTAGATGATTTCTATGATGCCAGTGTGAGCGTGTAGATCAGATCTGTAGAGCTGTTGTCATATATTTGACAAAAACATGTATATCTGTAGAACGGTAACAGATAGTTCTTTATTTTTTAATTCTCTGTAAAGAAAATGATCCCAGCTTTAACAGATGGGTCTAGTTTATCTGTGGGACGTTCAGAAGCTGTGCGTACAGGAAAGTCAGTGTCCAATCGAGCAGCATCACATGAGCTGGATTGTCCAAACGTCGAGCTTCTTTTCCGTCACATGGTGCGTCATTAGTTGTGGAGATGCTTCACTCCTCTGCAATAACTGATGTTTAAAAACTGTTAGGATGACACTAGTGCATCATGAATATTATGAAAGCCCAGGTTGTCCATGTATAACAGTAATTGTGCATAATAAGACGAGGTTTTATTAGCAATAATACGTAAGATGTACCAGGCGAAAGAAAAACAAGAAAAATGTCCCCAGACTCTGAAGGAGACCAAATAACATGCAAAGATGCAGCAGAAGAAGAAGAAGAAGACAGGGATCTGTCATCCGATGTTGCTTTGTTCGTGTAGGTTCTGTACGATGCGGGCAGCGATGTCGCGTTGTCACGCCCTTCCCTTTACACGTTCGGGCTCCACCCCGTCGACCTGGAATTGTTCTCAAAACTTTTCAGATCGTCCCCCCACACTGTAAAGGAGAGGCTACAGCAGGGATGCTTCGAAAACCTGCCTGAAGAGGTCCGGATCTGTGGATCCCTGATGTGGTCTCTGAACAAAAGAGGCCCCAGGATGGAGCCTTGGGGAACTCCGCATGCAATTCTTGTCTGCTCAGATATAAAGTTTACTAGGGACACAAAGAACTTTGTTCTCTCTACGTACAGGAAGGGTTTCAGCTAACACCTCTACTGAAATAGAGGAAGATGCTCGACCAGCTATAACACGCTTTTTTAAAAAACTTGTAACAAAACTCAGCTGCAACTGTAAAAAAGAAGAAGTATACAGTCTAAGATTGTGTAATCAAAGCCGAAAAAGATGCATCATGCATGTGATTAATGTGCATCTCTGCTTAAGGCACGGCAGGTTTATTTGTGCAGCACAGTTCACCGTGCTTTACGTAGAAACATTAGAAACATTACAGCACGGTGCAGAAAGCAATCAAAAGAATTAAAAACAGAAGTAAAATCAAAAAAAGAGAAAATCATTCACCATAAAAGGCTGCTAATGGACAAGTTTTTAACCCTGATGTAAAACTGCTGACAGCTTCAGCAGACCTTTAGGTTTCTGGGCGTTTGTTCCGCATGTGAGGAGCATAAAAACTGAACGCTGCCTCTCCGTGTTTGGTTCTGACTCTGGGAACTGAGAGTAGACCTGACCCTGATGAGGGATCTGGTTGGTTCATAACCAACCAGAAGTTCCTGAATATATTTTGGCTATTTTTGCCCGGGAGGTGTGTAGGGCGTCACACACAGGCCTGGGATGTTTTCTAAGATCTTCTTTGAGTATGTAGTGTTGAAAATCTCACCAATTACAACATTTGAAAAACGTAACAAAAGGGGCCAAAACCAAGCCTTAACACCCCCCCCCCCCCTCCTCCCTTCTTTAAACTTGGTCTGGTCTAAACCCGTCTCCGCTTGTTCACCAGCCCCATGTGTGAGTTTGTGTGTTTGGCCACATATGAAAGCCTATAGCAGCTTCATTTACATAAAGAGGGACATATACAGTAGAGAAATGTCCATAAGATCAGATAATCAAATAATCTGCCATTTTTCTGGTAAGGTGAGGTTGTATGTTACGTGTAAAGAAACACATGCCATCATGGATAAATTCAAATTTCTATTCAAATAAATTTTGTTTAGAAATCCCCTTTCAAGCCAGGGCAGCTTAACATGCTTTACATATTTAAAAAATACATGCATGGAAGCCTTCACACAACAAAGAACACAAACATAATTCGTTTCATACACAAACTCACGCACACACTCACACAAATGTAAGAAAACAGTGAACTGCCTCCTCCCAAGTCTTCACTAACTTAACATGTTTGTCCCGAGTGACGGTCTCTTTAAACTTAAGGCAAAGGTAGATATATATTTATATACATTCATTTATTTTCTGTACGCTTTCTGGTCACGGGTGGGCTGGAGCCCATCCCAGCATTTATGAGGCGAGAGGCGGGGAACGACCTGGAAAGGTCGCCAGCCCATTGCCCATTTAGAGTATCCGATTAACCTGGTATCCAATCAAACGATTTGAAACATGGAGGGCAGAACTTTTGTAGAACGAACAGAACGAAGATGATGGTAGCTGTGATGCAGTGTGTGAGCTAACACCTCTACGCAAATAGAGGAAGATGCTCCACCACCTATAACACGCTTTTTTTATAACTTGTAACAAAACTCAGCTGCTGGCCTGCAACTGTAAAAAAGAAGAATACAGTCCAGGATTGTGCAATCCAAGTAGAAAAAGATGCATCATACATGTGATTAATGTGCATCGCTGCTTAAGGCACGGCAGGTTTATTTGTGCAGCACAGTTCACCGTGCTTTACGTAGAAACATTAGAAACATTACAGCACGGTGCAGAAAGCAATCAAAAGAATTAAAAACAGAAGTGAAATCACAAAATAAGAAACTGAGAGAAAGAAAGAAACACTTATGGCGCGTTCAGACCAAAAGCAGTGAGACGCTCTCGCTGCTCAAAGCTGGACGCCTGTAAATCAGAAGCTTGATATTCTGGATCAAAAGCGTCAGCGGGAACCGGATGTAGTCCTTTTTTTGTCTCTCTATGATGGCGGATGTAATGCTCAGCTTTATTTATTCGCTCCACACGGGGCTTTTTGTTCCTGTCATGGTCATAAATGACAGGGTGGCACAGTGATGAGAGCTGCTTCCCCCGGTACTTCCTAGCATATCTGCTAAAGCTCAGTCGCTCTGACTGGTTGGTTTACAAAGAAGTTTAGAAAATGCATGTTTGAAACGCTAAATAAAAGCGTTGGATGTGATCACTAGAAGCTGTTTGCTAACATGATTAGCCTCTGAAATTATGCCGCGTACAATTTGTCTCGGAGGTGGGAACTGTCTGAAGTGGGAATGACGTCACATCCAAGCTGAGAGCGTTGCAGAATCGCCATTAGTTGTTCGTAAACATGTTAGAAAAGAGATCACATCCAACGCTTTTATTCAGCGTTTCAAACAAGCATTTTGTAAACTTACTGACTGCATAGGAGTTGCAAAGCTCTACTTTTAACTCTGATTCATGTTCAGTTAAACACGACCAGTTAATCATAAATCTGCTTATTTTTGGTATCGGTCACCGCTGATTTGTTGGGAAGCATCTTTACCAGGGGAAGTCGAGGTTGGTGGGACTACCCCGACTTTCCGAGTCGGATTTCCGACTTCGCGGAGCGTTAGGGTTGCACTCCTTCATTGGTGGAAATTTGTTTGAAAATTCCTGTTTCCCTATCGGCTGGTCAGAGCGGCTGCAGCAGATTCCACTACAGGAAGGAAACGGCTTCATTTTACCACAGCGCCCTGTGGGAAGTTACAGGTTCAGCTCCCCCTAGTGGCCAAATTGTACACTGTATTACTTTGAAAAAAATCTAAATAGTTTTATTTCATTAAAAAAAAATCGATGTTGTGACTTTGCCTATCGATGCAATATGGTCACCCTAAATAACGTGATATTTGCTAAAATCGAGGTTTCCTTCCGCCCGAGCTTCCAGGACTTCCTGCAGCCTTGTCAAATTCAGTGCCTCCCTCTCGGTGGGTTCCACTGGCCAGAACGGCTGCCACAGAAAGGCTGCAGCTCATGGGCCCCACCGGCTCCTCCGTGGCCTCTGGGGATAAATATGTGCTGCATATAAACACACGCACATCTGTCTGTAGTGTTTCACTTTCAAAGGCGCATTATGTTCGACCGAACCGCGAATACCTCAGGAACGGTGATAGATAGTTCCGGTTTGTCCGTGGGACGTTCAGAAGCCAAGCTGGGTGTGTTAGAATCTCAGTGTCCAATCGAACGGCATCACATGAGGTGAAACATCCAATCATAGAGCTTCTATTCCGTCACATGGTGTCAAAGATCATTAATTGTGGAGATGCTTCACTCCTCTGTCCGTGTGTCGTCTCCATGAATGAAACTGTGCTGTGATGCAATAATTTGTCTAAAGACTGTTTCTTGGAGGAATTGTGTGTAATTACACACACTGCTGTAATATATGCTACTACTAGCCCTCTTACTTATTTTGGTGCAATTTCTGCATTTTATATTAGAAAAATACCCTGCAAAGAGTAAAATATGTGATATAGTTCATAACAGACAGGATGGCATCAGAAACAGTGAGCGAATGGGATTTTTTGCACTTTTGGGACAATTTAATATATTTTGTTTACTCCAGTTTTCCCCAAGACCCTAAATGACATTTCTATAGTGTTCACATGTTTATTGCAGTTTGCTGGGACTTTTAAGTAGAGGTTTGTGAAATTAGTTTTATTTTTTCCTTTCTCCCTGCGTGTCTGTTGTTCTCATTGTTATCGCTCTTAATCTAACAGGAACTGAGCATGTTTTGTTTTATGTACAGATTAACTTTGTTTCACCACAAAAGGTTTCTTACATACACTGATTAAGATCGATGGTTATAGGTGTCTGATGTGTGTCAGGTTCCTCTGAAATGAGATAAGAACACGGGGAGTTAAGCTGCCTCCTGCATTGCAGTTTCAGCTGAGATGTGTTCGTTGTTCACAGATGCATTGACGATGATCAGGAGATAAACTGTGCAGCTGTGTGTTAACCCTTAAAAGACCAAGCCATTATTGCTTTTTTTGTCTCCCTGACCTTTCTGCCCATTAATGCATTTATAATCTCAACATCTTTTTTTTTTCAGGACAACCTGGGCAATAATAATGTGTATTCTAAAATGATGCCACATTAATGGATCAATAGTAATATGAGTATAAAAACTAATTATTAAATAAAATGGGAATTTAATGTCACAGAATTTGATTTAAAAAAGAGAGATCAACAACGTGCGAGTTTCTTCATTTTCAAAAATGAATCTCCCAGGCTTTGTCTATCAGGAGAAAAATATCCCAACATTTTAACATAAACATTTTTTTTCTCCACTCATTTTCCCCTCACTTCTTCAGTCATTTCTAGGTTCAAATGTTGTTAATAAATGTTTATCTATATATATTTTTTGCCAAGGGAGATTATCATTACTTTCTTTACTTTGTAATATATTTTTTTAACTTCATTACTTTTTTTTTCGATTCTGGAAGATAACTATTTCACCTCATGCTGGTCTTTGGCTGCTCGGATTGGATGTCACCGTCATAAAAACCAATGAAGAAGAAATCCAAGCATCCTGTTGGTCGAGAGACCGACAGGAAGTGTCAAGGAAGTCCGCTAACATTATTTCCTCAAAATCTCAAAATTCAAAGAATACTGAACGTATCATGGAGGAATTTACGTGTAAAGTTCCCCGAAAAAACACAGCACTTAACGGCTGGATTGAAAAACCTTGACTAAAGGTGAAAAAAGTTTGTAGATTACAATAGATCGCCCAAAGAGTGTGCTTCTGATAGCAGATTTCCCCATGAAGTTTGGTTGTGTGGTTCATGAGATGTTCCTCAAAGCGCTGTCGCTGCTGCGTGGTGGCGCCGCGATCCAGCGGAGTGGCGAGAGTTAAACGTTTACGTAGAAAATTCCAGGTTCCAGCTCAGGATAAACATCTTTTAAACATGTTGTAGGAGCTATTTATCACCACAAAATATTAGTTTAACTTTTTGTTTAATTTAGTTTAGGTTATTTTTGTTATTTCATTTTGAAGAAAATATTTTTGATTTGTTTTTTTTGTTTAATCACAGGCACATGATAGTTCATAAATACATCACCTGGTGTAAGACCGTCATGCACTGGGAGGGCACAGGGTTTTTTATCATCGTCATCACCATGGCAGAAGAAGGAACGTAAAATGTTCGTTGGCTGGCTACGCAGAAAATAAACATCTTTTAATCCCAATGGAACCTCGTGGATGATGAACTTTTTTGATGCGTACGAAACAGACCCAATAGTGCATCTGTGGCCATTAGAACTTTGTTTTGCACAGAACGGCCACGTCACATGTTTTTCCTGCAGCAGCAAACGTGAATCTTTGTTTTTATGTCGGTGTGATGACGATCTCCTCTGTGTGTGAAGGTGTGCATGCCCATCGGACTGCATACCTCCTTCCCAGACAACAACCTCCAGCTCATGGTCCAATCAGGAGCCAAAGGCTCGACTGTGAACACCATGCAGGTACGCCGCCACTTCCACCACGTTCCCACGCACGCTGTGACCTTTAACCTGCACGCTGTGACCTTTAACCTGCACGCTGTGACCTTTAACCTGCACGCCGTGACCTTTAACCTGCACGCCGTGACCTTTAACCTGCACGCTGTGACCTTTAACCTGCACGCTGTGACCTTTAACCTGCACGCTGTGACCTTTAACCTGCATGCTGTGACCTTTAACCTGCACGCTGTGACCTTTAACCTGCACGCTGTGACCTTTAACCTTAACGCCGTGACCCCTAACCTTAACGCCGTGACCTTTAACCTTAATGCCGTGACCCCTAACCTTAACGCCGTGACCCCTAACCTTAACGCCGTGACCTTTAACCTTAACGCCGTGACCTTTAACCTTAACGCCGTGACCCCTAACCTTAACGCCGTGACCTTTAACCTTTAACGCCGTGACCCCTAACCCTAACGCCGTGACCTCTAACCCTAACGCCGTGACCTCTAACCCTAACGCCGTGACCCCTAACCCTAACGCCGTGACCTCTAACCTTAACGCCGTGACC
>JBBBVT010057921.1:0-10483 GCA_037177035.1 Craterocephalus eyresii | reverse complement strand
CCACAAAGCACATGTAGACTGGTTGGGCGAACTCCCATGCCCCCTTCAGGACCCTGGAGAGGGTAAAGAGCTGGTCCACTGTTCCACGACCAGGACGTAAACCACACTGCTCCTCCTCAATCCGAGCCTCGACTATCTGACGGACCTTCCTTCAAAGGAAAAAGCGTCACACAACAGAAAAAAAACTAGCCGCTATCGCTAACTAAGCTAGCCGGCCGTGAAATCTGGTATAGTCTCTTTAAGCATCAGCAACAATCTTTTCTTAGTTTAACCATTAAAGAATATATAAGCCTATAATGCTCTGTAAACCGGCATTAATGACAGAGACTTGTAAATGCTAATCTCCCAATAGATGAAAAGCAGCGCTAATTTGACAACAAGAGTTAATTTTTCAAGGCTTTCAACAGAAAGAGAAGACTCTGGTTTCAAAGCCACCCCCACATCATGTGACCCCAGGTAATTTGCATGGCCCCTCTGTATGGACGGTGACTGTGTTTAACAGAATTTTGCAGTTTATTTGACATAAAATTAATATAGGTTTTACAAAAACGACAAAGCGGTTCAAGTAAAACTTTAGTGTTTTCTGATAAAAAACCTGTTTGCAACCTATCTTTCAGAAAAACACAACGTAGCTGTTGAAAACCCGTATCATTTTGTTTTACAAAAGAGCAGCCAACTAACTTGTAACTGCTATTGAGAATTTAAAAAAGTGTAAGATTTTGGAGACAGGTTAATACACATAAATTTAATGTAGGTTTTATATTTTGCAAAGAACTTATCGTCAAAATTGTTAAAAGTGATCAGAGATTCTGATATATTAATACATCAAAGGGTAATTGCTTTATTGATTACCCGATAGATTTCAAAGCAACTCTGTTTCACTGTAGATATGTCTTAGATAGGTTTTAGTTTTACCAATATTCTGGTTTACACACTAATACTGAGTTTAACATTTGCACTAAAAGTAATTCAGAAATTTTTTATTGATTCAGATAAAAATATCACCTTTGCAGACTCTCAGGAAACAACCTTAAAGAAGCCTTTGTCTTAACAGAAGACTTTCACCATGTAAACAGCCTGAAATAAACCTTTGTTTTACAGAACACCTTCATACAAAGTCTGTGTAACATCAGAGAAAGAATCAGATACCTCTCCGCAGGATGTACCGTCAGACGATGTCATGGTCATGTTACCATCTGGCTCATAGATGGCAACAAGACAGGGGAGACGACGCAAAGATAAAATTTAACAGCATTTATTTAGCTGATTGTCAGCGCGGGATGAAGAAAAACCGCAGACCAGGATCCATGTGGGCCAAAGGCAACTGACAGAGCGACGAGTGAAGCCAAAGGAAGCTGATGGAAGGAGAGCGCAAGCCTCGATGAGCAGCCCCATACCTGCTTTTATCCTTGTTATCAGTGCGGGCGGAGCTGTTAACAGGCCGGAGAAATGGGTGTGCACCAGGTCCTGGACAGAGAGAGCATAGCAGGCAACAGCTGCACAAGAAACAGGACCCACATAAACCCCAAAAAATAAGACATACGGCCCAGGGCCGTGACACCGTCCCCCAAAAAGAAAGGGACCCCTATTAGGCCCTTAAAGACCAAAGAGCCAGCACATTATACTTACCCTAAAAGAAGCTAAAAGCGAAAATTCATTGTTTTCACACTGAAAGAGTTAAAAAATCTTTTTGTGAAGAACCAGGTGTGTATTTTCATTTGGAGTATAGCATGACGTCACACAGCGCCTCTGTGTGTTGATCTCCAGCTCTGTGTCTACTAGCCGGCCCTGCCGCGCGTGCATGTACGTCCATGTACGACCACACACACCCCCATCCTTATAAACAGCCGCCACAGGGCGGAGTTACGGCACAGTGCCAGCACTCAAGATGGCAGAGACTCACGCCAGAGCGTTTATTGTCCTATGCACATTCGGGAAACATGTTTCCCTGTCCAATGAAATTCTGATTTTGCCCTCCACACTGAATGCCATAAATATTCAAAGAATGAAAAAGCCTAATTTAAGAATAGCATGCAAATAGAAAAAGAGTGAGAATAAAATATAAACTGTAAGTAAAAGTAAAATATATTTTACTTTTACTTTACTTTTACTTATTTTACTTATAAGTAAAAGTAAAGTAAAAGTAAAATCATTCATGTAAATTGTGCGCAATGCTATGCAAATTGTGCAAAAAGAAACTGTCATGAGGTAGAACGAAAGAGCGAAAGATAAAGTGCAAATACTGAATAAAGTAATATGATGCATTGACAATGTAAACGAAAGAGTCCAACCGAAGATGACGAGGAGCCAATATTACCTCCAATAAAACAGCCGTTACAATAAAAAAGTTGGCTGACAGAGAAAGGGACAAAACGCGGATTAATGTTGGTCTGGCATTTCCAAGATGGATAGAGCGGCGAGACCGAAAATTACTCCAGTTTGCTCTTCTTCTGGTACATTACTCACGGAGCGGATTCCACCTCGTCCACGTCTCTTTTTTCCTTTTCCACAGTCGGTAGCCCCTCGCTGCTACCTGCCGCTGCTGACAGGCTGCTGCTGCTCTAAAGAAGTTGCATCAAATTAAAAATGGCTCGCTTTAACATTTTCATGTTTTGCATCATAACGATGAATCATTAGAATAAGATGTGGTTCTTAGCTGAGCTCATGGTGTATTGCACAAGCACACACCATCTTGAACTCGTCATATTTGCATTAGTTTTAGAAAATATATAATTATATTGTGTTATAGGCCTAAATAATTTTGAATATGCTCTCTGTTTAAAGTTATGAAGTAAAACTATGTGAGGCAAAGAGGAGTTTTTCCTCCTTTTTAAAAAAAAAAAAAAGTTTTTTTTCAGGCGTGTTTTTTCAGTTGGAGAAGAGGTAGAAAGGCTTGATTGTCACAGGCTTTGTTTTGGTTTGAGACAGCATCACAGTACGCCACCTAGCGGCGAAAAAGTTAGCTTTTAGCTCCTATAATATGTCGGATATCTAAATGAAAAGGCTGCAAAAACAACACCCAATGCATTATCCTCTAATTATCCTCTGATCCTTCTCTATGACCGAATAGTTCAGTTGGTAAGAACTGAACTTCCTAGAGAAGAAGCTCACAGGACTATCAACTCCTTGGTCATCAGTTTGCAAAAGAACAGCTCCAACATGGCTGGCATCAACATGTAGCTTAAACGGCTGATCAAACCGCGGGGTGAGCAACGAAGGGGTTGAACGGAGAAGGGTTGTAACTTCTTGAAAAGCTTGCTGGCATAAATCAGACCAAATACATTTTGAACTAAACTTCGACAAGTCAGTCAGGGGTGACACAACACTCGAAAGGTTGCGACAGAAACACAGATAGTAACCCACAAGACCCAAGAATCTCATGAGCTCCTTCTTGGTGGATGGGACAGGTAGGTAACCGTAGCCTTAGCAAAATCACATTTTGCCAGATTTAAGGTAAAGCGATCAAACAAGGCACGGAGCTGATTCAAGAGATCATCCCAAGTGGCACTGTATACCACAACATCATCTAAATAGACGGCACAACCTGTCAAACCATTCACAATGGGATTCATCAAACGCTGAAATGTTGCAGAAGCGTTTCTAAAACCAAAACCCATGACTGTGTAGGAGAATAATCCAGAAGGTGTAACAAATGATGAAATTTCCTGGGCTCTCTGAGTCAAAGGCACTTGCCAATATCCTTTGAGAAGGTCCAGCTTACTTACGAACTTTGCAACTCCAAGCTGATCGACACAATCCTCAATACGAGGCAGTGGAAAATAATCAAGTTTAGTGACCGCATTGACTTTGCGGAAGTCTGTACACATTCTTGCTGGCCTGTCTGACTTTTGCCCAATCAAGCAAGGTGACGCCCAGCTGGAAGCAGAGGAAACAGCAAGGTTGTTATTAAGCATGTAGTTTACTTCTTTATCAATGACCTCCTGCTTCTCACGAGAGGCACAAAAGAACCTCTGGCGGATCGGTGTTGGATCGCCCACATCTATGTCATGTGTTATCAGATTAGTCCTAGAGGGTATATCACCAACCAAAACTGGATATTATATTGACTTCTTAACAGCTCCGCCAATTGAACAGCTTGTTCACCTGGCAAATGACTGAGCAACAAATACAAATTTTTCAAAGAGTCCGAATTCTTCAGACGACCACAAAGTACAGCGTCATCCGGTGCTACCACATCTGCTACCACATCTCATTTTGTCTAGAGGTTGTACCAACTTCTGCACAGCCCAACGTCCAGCCATGTAGAGGCGATGGCGAAAACCATTAACATAGTCCAATAGATTGCTAGGAGGTTCATCAGCAGACCATGTGTCATGCAGCACAGCCAATGAACCTCGAACCTTATGGCCAAAAACGAAGTTGTTGGAGCTAAACCCGTACTCTCCTGACAGACCTCTCTAGCTGTTAAAAGCAACCATGGCAATACTTGCTCCCAGTCCTTACTCAACTCTGTGCAGTAGGAGCGCAGCAACGACTTCAAAATTTGGTGAAGCCGTTCTTAGGCTCCCTGGCTCTGAGCATGGTAAGCTGAGGACTGTTTTATTTTAAGCTGTTGGAGGACTTGGGCAAAAAGACAAGATGAAAAATGGGATCCTTGATCACTTTCAATAACTTTTGGGATCCTAAATGTAGAAATACACTGCAGCAGAGCTTTAACAACGGACTTTGCAGTAATATTACATAGGGCATAGACAGCAGAGTACCAAGTAACCACAGTCAGTAAATACTTAGACTGTTTTGGTCCTCTGCCTAAATCCAATTCTGGATCTATTATCAGATCAAAGGGATTCTCAACAGCTGGTATCGGATTAAGTGGTGCAGATCTAATTGACTTGGCTTGCCTGCAACTTGACAGGTATGGTAGGTTTTAATATAAAGCCAACGTCACATTTCAAACACAGCCAAAAAAGATAACAAAGAATATGACTTTTTTTTGTTAACTCCTAAATTACCTGTTTGGTCATGAGAACAAGCCAGAACCTTACTTCTGAGCTTAACAGGGACAACAACTTAGAAAACCAGAGTTCCCAAACAGTGAGGCCCTTGGGGAGTGCACTTTCTTACCAGCGCTCCATTCTTCAGAAAGTATCCAGATGTTGAGCTTTTAGCCTCCTGAACAGGCTGCACTCGGTCAAACAACTCACTGAGGGATGCATCCGTCTTCTGCTCAGTGATAAACTCCTGCTGGAAGATGGAAAATGACTCAGGTAAGGGCAAATTAAACTCAGAATCACAATGGTCACTAGGGGTGTCTAAGTTAGCCTTTCCCACGGCTCTGGTAATGGCAGAAGCTGTAAACACGTCAGGAACATCCTGCTCATAATCATCTTGTTCTTTTACTGTAGCTAAAACTTTAACAGCACACTCAGAAGCCCAGACTCTGGTACCAGCCAAGTCATTCCCCAAAATCACTTCCACACCCTCTAGCGGCAGAGCAGGTCTAACAACAATGTGGACATCTCCCTCAATGAGACCACGTGACAGAAAAACAATATGCAAGGGAGCACTCCTTGCATATTGACAGAGGTGCATAATGACACCTCTGATTATGACACAGTCGCCTGTGTTAGATTTCTCGGAGAATGGCAATGCTGAAGCTCTATTGAACGAGTCAGTGGGACCTGTATCTCTCAGAATTTTCACTGGGACTTTACAGCAACTACCAATGGACACAAAAACATCAGAAACGAAAGGTTCAAAACTAGAACAGGTTGTAGCTTTAACATTAGCAACTGACGAGCGTGGCCCCTTAACTAGAGCGGTAAAAGCGTCAGGCTTGACATTCTTAGCCCCAAAATAACCCCTAACTCTCAAAACAGGACATTCACTCTTCCAATGACCTCTTTCATGGCAACTGGTCAGAACCAACAGGCTTCGAAAAACAGTTAGGTCATTTAGGCTCAAACTTGGGACCTTTAGAATGACCAACTGGTTTAGCAGAAACAAAACAATTGTTGCATTAAACCCCACAATTCTTTCGTGGATTAATAAAACATTTTAAATGGGATTAAACAAAGACTTCTCATCCTCTCCGGCTCTTCCAAACCGCATGGAGCTGTAACTCAGCAGGACATCAAAAACAGCCGGCCTGCAACACCTCAACCCAGCTTTACCCTCCAAGCTTCGAAGCTTGAAAGCACAAAATAACAAGACCTTCCGATAACCTCACTTTATCTCTCTCCACAGCTCCCCAGCCACCAGTGGCCAGATGTTTACCATAAACAATTGTCATTACACACTACTCAATTCTACTCTCAATAAACTCCTTAGTGACTGAACACCTAAAAACTGGTTTTCGTCTGAGGTGACAAGATCCCCTCGGTTTCTCACAGACCTGAACTACAAAGACATTCTTCTTTTCCCTCCCTTTTTCAGGAATGTGGTCACAAAAGATAATAAACATCTGTGAGACCAACGTTTTAGTGTTTAACTTTCCATAAGTTTAATCTAATTTGCTTAGCCAAAATGATTTTATTCTGATTACATGAATGTTATTTTATAACTTGTCCTGATCACTTGATTATAACCTTTAAGGTGATCACACTATGAATTATAAAATCTTGTTATAATAATGTTGAAATTAAGAATGTAAGTTTTCCTCTTTAGGAACTACTACAGATGCAAGTTTAATACTGTGAAATTAATGTTTCCTTTTCAGCAACAAGAATTCTGCATAGTTCTTCATAAAGGTGTATTTGATGTGATTATCCATTAGAAGGTATCAAAGTAAAAGTTAATTTGATATTCTGCTTAATAGAGGCTAGAATGAATATGAGGAAATGGCGCTCTCGTGTGACAAACTAAAGAACTTCTCTCCTGGTAGTCAGATTAGAAAACCCATTCTTCAGGGATAGGATGTCACCTCTTATGTCAGATTGCCACCAGCTATTGGTCAGAACGAGCAAGGCGGGCTTGTTCAAAAGAGCTGTGCCAGCTCCTTCACGCTCTCTTAGTTTCTTCTTCTTCGCTTAGTTTTGTTCTCGTTCTCTTGTTTTTCATACTCGCTTACTCTTGTTTACTCTCTCGTTTTAGTCTTTTGTCTCCTTCCTTTGTTCTTCGTTTTTTTCCACGTGGCTCAATTCAACTAGAGCCCTCTTGTTCTTTGTTTATGCTCGAAAGAACTTAATTAAGTTTAAACCTTAAATAACTTTATGTAACATTATTCCTGTCATGTATAATCCAGTTTATTTTTGTTTCCTAGTGAAGTTTGCCAGAGATTTCTACGATCTCACCAGAGCCGCAATTTTTATTATTATCTGCGTCTTTTGCAAGCGTTACAAGTTCTGAGACAACTTTAATTAATAAACCAGAAATAATTTTACTTTGGACTCATTCGGACCCAACACCACCGAACACCACCTCCTGTCAGGAACTCCGCTGGCGGATTACAGACATCAGAGTAGCTCCTGGCGTGCTTCAAACAGACGCCGACAGTACCAGACTGTCCAGCAACGGTCCAACTCAACTTGCCGAACCAGGAGAAACCCACCGGGTTCGACCAAGCTTCTGGAACCAGCGTCACAGTAGGACCGACATAGCGCTCTGAACAAGTGGTGTCATCTGGCATTAAAGCTAAATTAAACGAAATTATTACATTTAAATTCTCATCCAAATTTAACATCATCAAACATATCATTAGGAAGATTTGGATGATCATTTATATTTACTGAGACCCAAATTCTTAGAAACCGTTCCTTACTTCCTCCTTTGCATTCCAGCTACCGTTAGTGGAACCCCACGTACACACATACTATTTGCCGTTGAAGTCATAATTTACAGATAACCTTGTATTCATTGTTCATCTGCTTGTTTCTGCTGTTTGCCATTGCTGTTAATAAATGTGTGTGGTTACCTAAGACACAGTTTTTACTTTCTGAATGTATATTTCTGGATTATTCAATCCGACAAGAATTCAAAATATTATAGAGACTGATTAATTCCTAGTTAGGTCTTCTCACCTTGGCCTAAAATCAAGTAAATCTAGAGGTTGGTGGTGCTCCATTTGGCTTTTTATACAGTAATTATTAGAGGCATTTAATGCTACAAAGTGGAATAGCTCCCCCTATTCTTTCCTTTATACGCCAAAACATATTCATCAGCGATAACAACTGCTCCAGATAAAGCAACTTTTCCTTTGTCAACAACATGGGTGGCAACGGCAGGTGGAACACAGTCACAAAACTGTTCAAGCACTAACTGCAAAACTCCATGGCGGGCACAAATAGGAGAATGGACCCAGCCTTTTAGCATGCTCCCAAACTGCAGGGTCGATCTCTACCCCAAGCTCTATAGACCATGTGTTATGCAGTGAATCAGAGGATGATGACTGTTTTGTGAGAAGAGCATTGTATAAGAATGAAATGACTCCCCTACAACATGGGTTAGTCTCAAGGATGTTATCAATTATGGTAGAGGAAGGGAGGGCAGGAAAGGCAGGGAAATGGTTTCGCACAAAATCTCTATTTTGAAGATATCTAAAAAAAAAATGGTTTGGGGGCAGATTAAAGTCATGACATAACTGGTTGAATGAGGCAAATATGCCATTGATATAAAGATGCTTCACAGAAATTACACCCTGGCTGTTCCAGACTGAGAAGGTCCTGTCCAGCATGGATGGAATGAAAAGAGGGTTGGAGTGTACTGGGCTCCTGAGAGGGGTTGTGTGCAGTCCAAATTGCCGTCTTAACTGGACCCAGATCTTAAGGCAGTTTTTAACTATAATGTTGCTAGAGTGGGCCACTGGTGATGAAGTGAGTGGGAGACACATGAGAGACACTAGAGAGCAGGAGTCACAAGCATGCTCCTCAATCTGAAGCCAGAGAGGGGGTTGGTTGCTGGTAAAACACCAGTGCAACATAGATCTGATATTGGTAGCCCAGTAGTAGAACAAAAAGTTAGGCAGAGCAAGGCCACCCAAGTCCTTGGGCCTCTGTAAAATGTCTTTTCTAATTTTTTTTTGTTTTGTTTCATATACACTGTGTAATTAAGTTGTTAAATGATTGAAAGAATGATTTGGGGAGGAAAACAGGTATACATTGAAAAAGATACAAAATCTTGGGCAACACATTCATTTTGATGCAATTTATCCTACCTGCCAGTGAAAGGGGTAAGGTGGACCAACACTGGAAGTCCTTTGACAACTTAGCTTACAATAATCCCTAGTTACCCAGAAACCTAGGTATTTAAAGTGTTCCTGAGAGGTTTTGAATGGTGAATCAAAGAGGGGATATGTTTAGGCTGCAGCATTAATTGGCATGAGTTCACTCTTATCAAAATTCAATTTATAACCTGAGATTTTCCCAAACTCATTTAACACGCTCAACACAACAGGGATAGAGCTGTCAGGGTCTGATGTAAAGATCAAAAGATTGTCAGCGTACAGAGACAGTTTGTGTTTGGAGCCACCTCGAGATACCAAACAGTTCACTAGACCTGAGGGCTACTTCTAGGGTTTCAATGGCAATGGCAAACAATAATGGAGAGAGAGGGCAACCCTGTCGGGTTCCACGGCTGAGGGGGAAATAATCAGAATAATCGTTGTTTGTATGGACAGAAGCAAGATGAGAAGTGTTTAAAAGTCTAATCCATGAAATAAATGTACTACCAAAGCCGAATTGTGCCAGTGTATAGAGCAGGTAAGGCCACTCTACGCAGTCAAAAGCCTTCTCAGCTGGACTTCCGGTGGCAATGTAGAGCGAGGACGCATGTGAGAGGGCTCCTGGTGTCCTTCGACTCAAACTCAAATTTGACCCCATTCTACCCATAAGAACTCAACGTAATCGTCTCCTTTGTGAAAGTAAAGTTTTTTTTTCAGTTTTCTTCAACAAATATGAGCAATTCCAAGAGTGCTAAACTGGCCCACGGCATGCAAACTCCAGCAACTCGCACTGCCACGTCCGCTAGCAGTAAGTTAGCATCCTTCGCAGCTAGCAACAGTCCTCCAGAATCTTTATCGGGACAAAGCACCTTAACAGCGTACATAACTTTGGACCAACTGACTGTGGAATTGGCAAAACAGAGGGCTTCACTAAAGGAAGATGTCTCCTCCTTAATCCAAGAATCTATTAAGCTATTACGAGCTTCATTGGACACCCTGCAAACCACAATGAATTCGTTCCAAAGACGCCTTACCTCTGTGGAGTCCACAACCGGGGATAACTTTGAACGCTTGACGGTGGCGGAGTCTAAAATAAATGAGCTCAAAAGTCAGAATAAGCTTCTGCTAGATCGCCTTGATGACCTAGAGAACCGCTCACGCCGTACCAATCTCCGCATACTGAATATTCCAGAGGGAAGCGAGGAGGGTAAGGATCCATTGAAGTTCATGGGAGACGCCCTGTTACAGATGATGGGCCCCGACGTGTTTACTGCGCCACCTGAGCTGTACCCTGCGTTCACACCAAGCACTTCCATTCGCGTTCGCGCCTGTATTTCAACGCACGAACACTGGATGTTTACTCGC
>JBBBVT010057776.1:0-10490 GCA_037177035.1 Craterocephalus eyresii | reverse complement strand
GGGGTTTTTATAATTCATCAAAAGTTCAAGTCAAGAGTAAAAATGTTTAATATTGGTTCTAGATATCAATTTTCGGCATGCATGATTACCAATAATCAGAATTGGTATCAGGATCAGGATCCATCCACGGATCCAATCCGTGGATGGATCCAATTGGTATATGGCCATGTGGGGAAAAGGAGGGTCTGACAGAACTTTCACATTTTACGCACATTTACATGAGAATTTTCCTCGCAGAGACAATCACGGGCCTGTTAGAAAGATCTTCAGCTATAGTCTCACTGGCAGGAAACAGCAATTTACGAACTTTAACTACAGACCAGCAATGACGCGGAAGAGATGGGCTGGAATTTGGAGACGCACATGTCCATCATGCACAGAGCCAGCTTGTGGTCCGCTGTTACTCAGAATGAGCTGTGCATTGAAGCCTCGCCATTGTGTTGGTTACCTGCATTTACTGACTGACATGATCAAACACGGCTGCCATGGTTAGAGTGACGGTCAGAGGACACAACAGGCTACTGATTGGTCTGCCAGATCCCTCTGGAATGTCCCTGATGTCAGGAACCACAGCGTGGTTTGCGAGCACGGAGCGCATGGCTCCTGCATGTGTTGCGCTCTGAGCCCGGCCTCATGCCAACCAACAGGAAATGTCCTCGGGAACCTGAAGCAGCTGACGAGCCAGTTATCGTCACTGACCAATAAATTATCCTGCTTTCTGCATATTGCATTATTTGCTGGTTCTTCTAACACAGATGAAGCTGCCTGTTTTAAAGAGTATTTTTTTCTGCACCCTTTTGCATAATATAAAAAGGCCTTTTTATATTATAGGAACAAGTATTCATTTGTTCAAATGAAAATGTGGAAAAAGATTTAAAAAACCTTTCTTTGTTTATGTATAATTTATAGTCGTATATGTCAAAGGTATTGTGGAGCTGTTTTCTGTTTCCTGGTATCCAATGGTGGGCAGAAGACAAGTATTGGATTGTGTACAACAGGATTTTAAGCAAATTCTTTTACCATAAAATGATGGAAAATCTCTCAAAAACTGTACGTATCAAATATGATACTACTTTAACCTAAATCTGTCCTGTGACTCACGTACAAAACGTGCTTCTAGGACCAGCTTCTTTCACTTCCTTTCTCCCACCTTCTTTTACTCACTGCCGAAATTAGGAAAAGGTAGTGATGGAGACAAAGCAACACATAAAACATATATTTATTAATAGCCATTTACAGACATTTGATCTAAAGAGGTTTATAAACAGTTATTCTTACAAAATATTTCACTGAAAAGTCTTCAGAGTCTGATGCAGTCAGGGTTTCAATGAGAATTAGAAGATTTTTTCCCAGTTTTAGCTACATTGGCTTAATGTAAAATCCTGGAAAGAACAGGCACTAACTTTATTTGACCTAAAATGTTCATTTTGGGTGAACCTTAAAGTTAGGATCTGCTTGGGTGAGCTTAAAGCCAGATTTATGCTATGAGCTAAATACACCTTACGCATGCTCAACAAGTGCAACCTGCAAAATCAGCAAAAAGGAAGAAGCTGCAGTGAGTAAAATGTTTACAGAGACCATGGCTTCTAGGCTGATATGAACACAGAGCTGCCACCCTAAGACTCAAGCAACAAACTTCATGGTTCCCGTCATTTCAGTAAACTACCACATAATAATGTGAAAAGGTCCATAATATATTTTTATCTACTTCGCTGCCTGTTTATATGTGTATTTTTGAAAACAAGAGACATAAAAAGATCCCCTTCAGCCCTTTCACCATCCCTGTAGCAATGCTACTATAATTAGGTTGCTGGGAGGAATACCATAATGCACTAAGCACCTTCCTTTATTTCTCTCTCTCTTTTTTGTATATTACTACGATTAACTTGTGTTTCTCTTTTCTTTCTCAGAGTCAGCAAGTATCCCTGGCTTTGATAAATCATACTGCTGACCCCTCTGTCCTGTTTCCATCCTCACCAGTCATAGATGAATTTTTGCTGGAAATGTTCCTTCCTGTTAAAGGAAGTTTTGTTCCATGTCACAGTCCCTCTGCATGCTGTGTAAGCTCAGGTTGGGGGATTGAATTAAACAGGAAAATATGATGAAAGCCATTTCTTGTTTGTTTTTTTGGACTTACGTGGATTAAAGGAATACTTCACCCTCAGAATGATGTCCTTTCATTTTCTACTCACCCTTATGCTGATTATCACTCTGTAACGCTTTTTTAAATATTTATCATTCAACCAGAGATGTGGGGAGGTTTTCGTTCTGCGTAGATTCCTTTACAGTGATGTTGAACGACGCCCGTTCAAAAAAGTCCACAAAAACTTGTCAGTATTCCTCCATACTGTCCATTAAATCTAATCAAAGTGCTCCGAGTGGATAGCGTCCATAATTTGATTGAAACATAATTTTTATATATTTTTTCTTCCTGGATGCGCATGCGTGATGCTACAGTGGCCGCGGAAGACTGGATATCGTGGATCGCGCATTCTCCTCCTACTGGCTACTATAGGCAGAGAACGTCTGCCGTTGCCACCATAGCATCACGTGCGCATCCAGGAGGTACTGCTATGGTTTGGGCTCTAAAATTATGCTAAACGATGTTGTTCCAAGGAAATTATAGACTGCTGGCAACAGCTCGGGACTGGCAGCTGAAAGTCGACCTAGGGAGACAGCTCAAGTTCCCAGAGGACATGGCAGTGACCACACTTAGACCAGATACGGTCCTGATGTGTCAAGCAACAAGGCAGGTGGTGCTGCTTTAGTTGACTGTTCCCTGGCAAGACCGGATGGAGGAGGCATTTTAAGAGGGCCAAGTACAAGCAGCGGGCAGGTGAATCCCAAAGCAAGAGGGGGGGGAACCCAGTGCAACCCCATCGAAGTTGGATGCAGAGGATTCATCAGCCGGTCCCTTGTCAGGGAGTGAAAGGACGGCAGAACAGTAAAGCCGTCAAGAACACTTCTGACACAGCAGAAAAGGCGCGTCCAGATGGCTGTGGACCAGGCAGGGTGATCCGTGGCTTGATCACTCCCTGCTGGGTGAGGGTGTCTGTTGTGACACCCGAAACAACACTGATGATGTGTCTAGCTTGCACCAGTAGATGTATATTAGAAATAATTTGCACCTTTAAGCAACATTTCATGAGCAGCTCCAAAGCAAGTGTAATCCAGACTCTGCACGGCTCTTGTTCATGTTGGTTTTATATTCTTTGCACTTGCACCTCACTCCTTTCTCTGATGTACTCTCTCTGTCTGCTTGTAAACCTTAGAGAAAGGATATCAAACATTTTGCCCAGGGGCAAATACCAGCCCACCTAATGGTCCCATCTGGCCCGTTGGATGAATTTGGTCTTAGTTACTCCAATCAAAATGTGACAAACTGAATTCTTTTAGTTCCAGGTACCTGTAATTAAAGATTTGTCGTTCTTTTAGGTCCTTGTGAGCTATCAGTTACAATATTTATGTGATTAACCAAATAAATCCAATGAAGTGAATATGTAAATACATAAATATAAAAGAAAACTTTAAATTAAAAATAATTTGAAATAAGTTTTATCTCAAGTAAAGTGTATGAATAGAAATGTCAAATTTACAAATGAGAAAATTGAATTTATCGTATGCTAACATATATTTGTTTAACAATTAACACATTTCATCGTTTTATTCAATCTAATAAATACAAAAAATATTTGAATAAACTAAAATGTAAATGTGCAACTGGGGCAAAATATTATGGAAATATTTTTTGAAGAAAATTCACATTGTTTATAGTGTTTTTCAAATGTTTAGACTATTAAAAAAAGTGATTTGTACTTCTTTACACTAAAAAAGGTGAGAAATGTTAAGTTTTTATTGTTTTGAGATTGCTGTATTATGTTTTTAATTTGCTTGTCCGGCCCACTTCAGATCAAATTGCACCATATGTGGCCCCTGAACAAAATTAGTTTGACACCCATGCCCTAGAGAAATGGTTGAGCATAGTCAAAGTACTGGGGTACTTAGAAAGGATCAAAAATAATTTCAGCCACTGACAACAGACGAGAAGAAAGCCAAGATTACAAGAATAATCACAGGAAACTGATAAAGATCTTTGGGAAATCCTGCAATGCTTTGCACTGGGATCTATTTCCTCTTTGTCCATATGAGCACCACTGCTTTTTAGATGAATGATTTTTTAATACAGAGGTTCTCCAGTTTAACATTTCGTTTTCTTTAGATCTGCAGAAAGTTTTTACACAGAGTGCAAAATATGCCACAACATGCTGAAGGTTCAAATCCCAGTTCACTGCAAATTACCCTCTCTTTCTAACCTGATATTGGCTATATAAAGGCAAATACTTATTTTTAAAAGTATAAAGGCTTTGTTCATCTTAATCAACATGAAAACTAACTTTGAACTCAATTGTGGTTACAGCTGGGCTACAGACCATCCTCTGATTGGCTTATACAAGGACGTCCATGTCAGGACAACATCGGTGTAAACAAAGCAGCTGGTCATCGAGACAGAGGCACAGACACCAACACAGACTTGATTACTGCCTTAATAAATTCCAGTCAAACTGTCTGAAGAATATTTTGGACAGACAGACTCACTAGAGAAATGTTTTCTTTGAAATCAAGAAACAGGATCTTTTGTTTTAAAGTAAAAAAGAAGGGAGTTGAGTTGCTTTTTGTAACAGATACAAAGATAACAGATATGTATCTTTGTAACAGATATGTATTTTCAAATCTCTAGCAGAACTGAAACACTGTCGGGTGTCTGATTATTTCTCCCTGCAGAGTCATGGTAAGGTGTAAGGGCGAAGGTAAGAGCAGGGTTTACATGGCGATTCCTGATGAACGTTGAAACATCAGTTACTCATCAAGTCGCCTAAAGTAAACCCACTGTGCCATCAGGTTGAGGAGATTGAGGCCATTGAGGCGACACTCTGACGCCTTTCTCCATTAGGTTCCTTCCAACAACTAGAGGTGCTAATTTTGTTTCCTGGAACATTCAGCATGTGAAGCTTGAATTCTAAACTTGATCATGTTTTTAATCTGCTGTCCTTAGTTAATCTTCCAGATTAGTTTCTGTATTTCTTTTTTCCTTCTGTTTTAATGTAATTTTCTGCAGTGTAAAGTAGCTTGAATTGTCTTGTACACGAGATGTGCTCTATAAATATATTTGCTTTGCTTCGCTTTCAGTTGTATATTTTTTACTTAGATGTTAAGCTTTTCTTTCACACCTCACTTCATGAGAACAGTATGACTTTCAGATATAAAGTGCACAGCGCTGTATTAAAACAATAACGATCTCACTGATACGAATCTTCCATTGCTTTCACAATGTGGGAAAAACTTTTGCAGTCCTCATACTGCCGTTCCATCTGCAAGCACAAATTCAGAACTTGATTTCAAAATGTTGATGGTAAACATGCAGTAAAAGTGTGACACTATTTCTTGCTGGAGCCTGGCCTTTTTGCATGAAGG
Source organism: Craterocephalus eyresii (assembly GCA_037177035.1). Lineage (NCBI taxonomy): Eukaryota > Metazoa > Chordata > Actinopteri > Atheriniformes > Atherinidae > Craterocephalus > Craterocephalus eyresii. Next base: position 5,018 of record JBBBVT010057776.1, on the reverse strand, counting down.
GCGGTGGAGGTGGGGGGTTCAGGTTTAGTTTAGTCAGAGTTTTTTCATGATGTATGATAATTCCGAAAAATTGCTGCTACTGTGTCAGAGCTTGGAAATCTAGACCTGTTTTGAAACTAAGTTCTGTCTTGAGCCATTTGTAACCAGCAAATATAGTATAAATATATAATATAATATTAATAGTAAAATATCGTTTTATTGTTTAATCTAAATAAATAGCTATTTTAACAACAGCTTAGTTAGTTTTTATAACAATAAAAGGGTGAACTAATACCCATTAAAAAATATAATCATTGAAACCTGCTTGTCCTGATGCTCAAAGTGATGATCTTGCTTATAGAAATATTCTCATAGTAAGAATCAATTCAAAACATTACAAACAGGCAGCTTAGGACTGCTGGACTTATTCTGGTCCCATGAGAGGGTCTGGATGCACATTCTCATGGTGGAGAGACTGAGGAGGAAGTGGTACATCGTGATTCACTGAGATATTATGCCATAGCCTACAAAGCGGGTCATGACATTCTCCTGCATCATTGCAGGTCTGTAATGATGCATGAGAGTCATGTACACCTTCCTCTGTTTATTAAGCAGCTTGCCTCTTGCTATGTCCAAACCAGTCCAGCATCCTTTTCAGATCTCAGACCTCCTGGTGAGTCTGACCAGTTGGTCAGTGGTGTTACAATCAAGTGCCAGAGCATGACGCTCTCATCCTCCTTATCAGGAAAACCAGATGATGCTAGGATGCCTCCCTGGTGGGGGGTTGTGTCTCCCAGGAGGCCCCAGGAGAAACCCTTGGGATTCCCCCAAATGACCCATCTGATAAGTACATACAGTATAACTATGAGCTGGACAATGTAACTAACTGATTTATGTAGTAGTATCATGTACAAGACAATTCAAAGTGCTTTCTTTAAACAGTATTACAGTGGAGAGAAGACAGTAGATTAAAAAACAGAAATAAAAACATGATTAAGTTAAAAGTAAGTTTAAAACTTTGATTTGGAGTTTTAAATAAAAACGCTTCATATGCAGCAGAGAATGGATGGATGGATGGAGTGATAGATGTTTCTAATATTTAACAAAACATTAGTTTCAAAAGGCTACATAGAATTTGCATATCCACTGACAAAGTCAGAAGTTTTTCTTCATTTTTGAAAAAATATTTTAAGAAAATATTAGGAAGAATTTAAAGATGATAACATGAAAACATATTCAGGCTTTTGTTTGATGGTTAAGTGCAAGTCAGACTGTTCACTCCAGTTGGACACATGGTCCTATCATAGAGTGTTAAAGGAAGTGTTTTGTTTTGTTTGTTTTTTACTGATGGTGAATAAATGGACTTTAAGGATATCTTTACTTAATCTACACCAGAATATTAAGAATATTCCACGTTTGGTTAAAATTTAAGGACAAATGTAAAAAGTGCAAGCGACACTAATATATCACAAGGACATTTAATTATACCATGCAACAGTTATTTTCTAAAAGTATTGAAAGAAAATCCAACAACAAGGGTGGGTAGTGTAAAGAAAACTGAAACAGAAAAAAGTGGCACATGTGTAATCAGTTTTTCAGAGAAGGCCAATTAAGTTCACAAATAAAGGTTGCTCTGCATACAAAAATGACAAACATCCACATTTTAGTGAGTAACACATGTTGTTTGTTAACTGTGATAACAATTTCTGAAACCAATTTAGGATGATGTAATCAATTTCCACGGAAATGAAGGGTGTGCTTCTGATCCAGGTTCAAATACTTTTCTGTCTGTGACATGCAGCTCCCATGTACTTGTTGTTTTACTTAACAGGCCACAATAATTCAGCTACAGCTCTGCTTCTCTTTTCCTCATACCTGTCATTAAAATATCTGGGCTTCTGATAAGGAGTGAAGTGTCCAGAGTGTACAAGCTGCAGTCAGAGGCCTTGGTAAGCAGCAAAAAATAGCTACATGAATGTGGTTATAGAGCGTTTATGGAATCTGAAGTAAGAAAAGCTACAGGGGACCAGTGTGACTAACATTTCCTCAGTCTGAACAATTAAACGCTGATCTTGTGTAATATAACTTTTCTTCTTACACAGTGAAGGAAAGGCTGCAGCAAATAGATTAGAGAAGTATTATTTGAGTAAAAGGGTTAGTATGGCTTTTAACCTTTAAAGCAGCTGAGTGAAAGCATTCTGCTCTGTCGCTGATTACATTCACCCAAGCACTGTAAAATTTCATTATATGGTGTAATTTGTATTTATTCTTGTAGCTATCTTATCATTTTTAAGGCGTTACTTTGCGCAGATGTTCAATCAGATAAATAACAAATTCTCATCTTTTGCCCTCTTCACCAAAAAGTTTTACAAAGCCTTGTGGGTAAATGATAAATAAATATCGAGGCAACTTGTCCTTATATGAGAGTACAGGCTGTTTATCGAGTGAGAGTTCATGGGTTCAGTGGAATGTTAGCTCTCGGAAATGACGACTTGGGTCATGAGGACATTAAACACAGTACCCTGCTGAGAGTACCGGGATTTCCCTTAAAATCGCAATTTTTCCGCAGCAAAAATACTTCCACTTTCAATATCAGGACCTCGTTTGTTTTTAAGGGTGACATCAATGTGGGGAAACTCCATGAAATGTGAACTGTACCAGCCTCTGCTCGGCTCTGACTGTGAGACAATCTAGGGCGTGGAGCATTTGGACTGTTTTTACTTTTAGTTCCCGTCACTCTCCCTACAGCCCTGTGGACGAGGACTTTCTCTGCTCGTTTTCCTGCTAAAATAACAAAACAAAAAATGTCTTTCTGTTCCATTATTCTGGTCGTGTATTTTGTGAGTTTTCCGCCCGACCTGCAGGTTTCTGGCCGCGGTAAGTTCTCTGTTGCCTGATGCTTGTTGGTCCAAAATATAATTTTTATCTGTGCTGGAGAGAAAAGCTACTGGTAACTTTTCGTAGAAGATTCATTCAGCTTTATCAGCCGCGTTCATCAGTGTTTAAATGTAACTAATATTATAGGGCTATTTAATTGAATCATTTTAGGATAAAAACCAAAAACAAATTATTGTTAAGCCCACATTTTTGTGTTCATCCTTACATATTGTGGTTACTATGATCCGAATTCCAATGAAGGTAGGATGGTTTTTTGAAGGTTGAATATTGCAATATTACAACCAAATAGGCCTCTTTTCTTATCCTTACACATCATTTTCTGACAGCTTTGTGAAGTTATGAAGTCATTTAGAATTTATGATGTAGGATGAGGGCACCTTGGTATCTGGTTTATTATTTCCCAGCATTTAGTAAACCAGTTAACATTTAAATCAGTTTACTGAGATCTGAAATATCTATAATAAGAAACTGTGAATTATTTTCCACATGAAAACATTTTAGAAACATTTTTACATCTTTTTCCTGTTTATTTAAAATATTGTATATATAAGTATTTGGTAAAGAAATTGTATGAAATTATTCTACTTCATCATGATTATTGTGTTTCATACAGATTACAACTGTCAGGATGAACCTGTATTCACTCCGGCTGAACTGGTTGTGAAGTATGGTGATCCAGTCAATGCCACATGTTCATTGTGTACAAACTGCACTTCCATCTTCTTTGATTTGGAGATCAGTGTGGGATTGAAGAAAAACACAAGTGGATCAGATTTTTTATGGACAGTTCACAACATGACTGAATGGGATGCGTCTCCTTTGTGTAATTACATCAATATTAATAACACCCAGTGTTTTAAAGAACTGATTGTCACTGTCTACCGTAAGTATACGCTCTGATGCTAATTGTTTGCTTATGAAATATTTATTCATTCTAGATATAATTTCAATGATTAATAAGTAATGATTTATTCTCAGCTATGTACTTGCTCTGGTTATCAAGTGTTACATCTTTGTTTTTTTTCCTCATCTCTACAGAGCCTCCTCAAAATGTGTCCATCAGCGTCGTAAATCACACTGGACCAATAAAGCAGCATGGCCTGTACACGCTGCAGTGTGATGTACTGAATGTTGCCCCTGTTCAAAACCTCAGTGTGACCTTCTACAAAGGACAGGAAGTGTTGGGTCACCTAAAATCCACCAAGGATATGAAAACACCAGAGAGCGATAGCTTCACTCATAGCTTGAACATTAGTAAAAAAGATAATGGAGCAGAGTTCTGGTGTGAGGCCAAACTGGAACTGGGACCTGAAGGACCACAGCCCCCTCTAGTGGTGAAATCAGGAAAACTCACTGCTACAGTTTACTGTGAGGCTGACCCCTGTTAGCTTTTTTTACTAACTTTGGTCACTTGTCTTCTCTTCTCTCCTTTACAACAGAAAAACACAAATAATCAAGTGACAATGACTCATTTATCATCACTTGGTTACTTATAGTAGAACCACCAGATGATCTTTCAGAATTTAAAGATTTTTTCCTTCTTGGGGAAATAACGTGTTTTATTTCTTCCTCTGAATCAACACACAGATGCACCTGAGCTGGAGGGATCATCACATGTAAAATATATCAGCATCAAAAGAGGTGAAACTTTACGGCTGAACTGTTCAGCTGACAGAAACCTTCCTCCGTCTTACACCTGGATGACCCCATTTAATGACCTCCCCTACAATGAGAGAGTTTTCACTGTGGAATCAGTACATTTGTGTAAGAAAGTTGTGGAGTTTTTCCTGATATTCTCCTTTTCATTTCTCCTCTCCTTTGCACACGTCATCTTAATAATTATTGGAGTGTGTGTAGGCTTAGTTCTGGTACTGATAACATTCAACCTCTACAAACAGTACCAAATGTGAGATATAACGTCACAGTGTCGTTTACAGGGAAGTTTTGTAAACAGAAATCTTTGCAGCACAGAGCTGGTTAACTTGACGAAGCATCAAAGGAATACTCCACCCTCAAAATCATGTGCCTTCATTTGTTTACTCACCCTCATGCTGATCGATGGAACCAGGGCTGTACGTTAACTTTTTAAGCTTTTAGCACTGGTGCTACAAAGGTTTTAGGTTTATAGCACAAAACAAGAA
>JBBBVT010057519.1:0-10502 GCA_037177035.1 Craterocephalus eyresii | reverse complement strand
TCTCTCTCTCTCTCTCTCTCTCTCTCTCTCTCTCTCTCTCTCTCTCTCTCTCTCTCTCTCTCTCTCTCTCTCTCCTTTTACCATCATACTAAAGATAGATAAAACAATTTCTTCTATAAACATTAACTTACATTAAGTCTTAACTTGTAACATTATACTTAAATGTTTAAAAAAAAAAATCAGGCTGTGATCTGAATTAGTTTGATCAGAGGCATGAATCTCCAGGCCTGAAAATGAGTCCCACTCCGGTCCAGCAGCTTCTAGAAGCACATTTACCAACAGTAATACTTTCCTCTCACATTGCTGAAGCATTTTGTTCCACACTTCTTTAAAAAGTTACAAAGTTTTTTGTATCCTATTTTGAGATTGCTTTTTTAAAATGGTCTGAAGTTTTTGGTTGTTGCATTTTCACAGATTTTTCATGTTTAATAAATTGAACGAAGGAAAGGGTCCAGATGTATAACCACAAAACTGAAAATTTAGCATAAAACATGTATCCTTGGAAAGAAAAGATTAAATGAGGAGTCCTTCCAGTCCTGCCTGTTAAATAATGCCCTGAAACATCATCTTACTTCAGCTGTTCTGCTGGAAACATGGTTTAGCGAGATTAAAACAGAAGCTTTGAGATTAAGTGTTAGACGTAATTATAGACACTGTTATAAACTGAAATAAACCAGGACTGAAATAATTTTAATCTGAATCTACCACAAGTGTGAAATCTCACCTTGTACAACCAGCCAGTTCTCTGCTGACTCTCCAAATCCAGAGATGGTGCACTTGTAGGGCCCTTCTTCTGCCTTAGAGACTCTGGGGATGGTCAACTCTCCGTCATAGTTGGTGTGGATACGGACGCCATGTCTGTAAAAATCTGCAATGCGCTTAATGGGATCTTTATTGACTCTGCAGTAAAAAGTCACAGATTCTCCTTCATCAACAGGAAGAACTGGACCCTCCAGGATCACACCATCTGAAGAGTTACAGACAACAGACATGTTTCATTACTGCTCTGCAGTCAGATATGATGGCTTTTTCCCTTCAGACTGATCTGCTATGATGAAGTGCTTTAAGTAATGTATAAGAAACTACATGAGTAAGTATGGGGCCATCTCAGGATGTACATTAGTGCAGTTTACAGAAAGTACAATGTCTATTTAAAGTAATATGACTGTCAATCATTATGTTCTAATTAGACAATGACCAAATCCCGAGTCTGCTTACCAACAACAAAAATCCAGTTTTCTGGTGATTCTCCGACTCCAGAGATTTTACATTTATAGGAACCTGCATCAGACTTGGAGATGCTCTGGATGGCCATCATTCCTTCATCACTGCTGCTTATGCACATGTTGTTCTTATAGAATTCAGCTGTGTAGTTGGAGGAAGCCATCTTGTTTCTGCAAAGCAGGGTGACAGATTCTCCCTCCATCACGGGCTGGAGAGGAACCTCCAGGATCACAGAACCATCTGCAACACAGTTCCAGACAAATGCAGAGACCTGAGACCCACAGTCATGATGAAAAGAAAGGACACACCCTTTCAGTTTTAAGGTTTTATGTATCAGAACATTTAAAATCATCTGGTTCTTACTGATCTACATTCAGTACAACCTTAACCCGAACTACACGTAATGAGTATTTAGTGAACGAAAATTACAGAATCCAAAGTCTACCCCAGGGTCCAGCAGCTAATAGAAGCACCTTTGCTAACATTGTTGTAGAGGAATTTTGGTCCTTTCTTCTTTAAAAAGTTGCATCTCTAGGATCGTGACCGATGTCTCTCCTCCTTGGCATTACATTAACACACCTGTTTAGTGCAAAGCAGCGAATCGCTGAAGCATCTGCTTTTATCAGCATGTTTATACTGATGTGGATTCATTAATAAGAACATTTGATTGGCTGCTCCTGACAGTCCTTTAGAAGCAGTAAGGGTGGACTACAAATGTTTCCTGATACATAAAACTTAAAAAATATTGTGTTATTTTAAACTATTTATTTTGTAGATTCAGGTATAGACTCAATTAAATGAAAGAAAATCTCAGTATAACACTTTAAAGCCTTCTTGAAATAATAAAAAACTGGGAAACTTAAATTTAGTTAAATATTGTGATTTGAAAATACTGTGCAAAGAAATATTCTCAATATTTTGAAATTATTATGGTCATTTTCCTCAAGTTATATCTACCTTTGTGGAAAAATAGGGAAACAAAGCAGTCCTCTATCATTTAACATCACTATTTAATCCCATATTTAAATTTCAAGGGTATTTTGTATTAATAAACATTTTTTATCAAAAGCGAAAATAAATAAACAAAGAAAAACTGTTTAAAAACATAAAATTACCCAACTGCACATCTACTCACCAACTTCCTGAGCATTACAGATAACTTTAACTTGTACGAGAAGCAGCAACAAAATGCTCATCCCTGGAAAGACAAATTAGGGTAAATATTTCAGCATCTAATCACTGAAAATGGAATCAGGCAGAACAATGTTAGGAAATATTTATAAATGTCTGTTGGTAAAAGGTCTCAGGTTAATGATTACAATATAAAACAGAGGCACTCAAGTAGCTTTTTAAATGCAAAAATTCCATATTATAATATTTGGGCTATTTAGCTTGAAAGACTTAAGATCACACAACACTCTAAAAGACATCTGATAAAGTGGGGGAAGATATACCTTGAGTCTAAAGAATTAGTTTGACAGTCAAGTTCAAATAGATCATTGCAACCGTCAGAATGACACCCACTGTCACCAATTCTTCACATAAACAAATATTCTAAATATTTCACTGCCTTACTTTAGGAGTCAGTATTGAAGGAATTTCTTGATAATGAGACAGAACTCACACAGCCTGCTGCAGAGAGTTGTTGCCTCCATGTCATCTTCCTGCAAACTGTGTTAACATCACAATGAGCTGAAATTATAATGACTCCCTGCTCCTCCTTATAGAAAGCCTTCCTGTTCAGCCCTCAGTTGTAGACGGGCCCATTTCAAATCTGATCTTACAGCTACTATATTTGTCAGAAACAGAGAGGAGTATAAAAACTGACCGCTGCCTTTCCAGGTTCAGTTCTGATTCTGGGAACTGAAAGTAGACTGGTAGGACTGGTTTTAAATTGGTCCTCTAATGAAAATAAAACAATGGGAGTGGCTTAGGTGGCCAGCATGCTGTCCATCAGTCTGAAGGTTGACAGTTTGAATGATGCTTCTTCCCCAGTCCACTGTCGTGTTCTTGAGCAAGACACTTTACCCTACTTATCTCCTGTGTTGGCATCACTAGCAAACCTTGATTGTAAGTTGCTTTGGATAAAAGTTAAATTACTGTGTAATGTGATGTAAAGCAACACAAAACCAAGTCCCATTTCAATTAGTCTCTTCACCAGATACAGATGGATGAACAGTCAGTATTAAAAAGAAAAAACTAAAAGGGACCAGTAAAAGGCCAAGGTGCAGGCGACTCCAACCTGACCCCAACAATGAGATGTTCAAAGAATTAAAGCCAGCATAAAAGACAGAGAATATCTGGCGGGAAAAGAAAGGGGTCAGCAGGGTCTAGCAGCGGGTCGAGTAACCACTGGTTGCTGTATTGGGGGTAAATTTGACATCAATTCAGTTTCACAGTGTAAAGCTGTGCAGTTCAAAGATTGGCACATAATTTTTTATTTAATCCAACTCAAAAAAGGCCAAAAGATTGAAGTATAACAATAAAAGGAGGCCACTAAAAGGTGGTGAGGAGTCAGTCTAACCTGAGGCTATGAGCATGCCAAGAGAGGAAGTGGGCACACCAGACATTGGAAGGGAAGGAGGGAAGAAAGGAAGGCAGGAAGTCAGCGGTGGAACCTGCAGGATACCTGAAGAACTGGCAACGTTGGCTGGAGGAAAGCAGGTTATATAGAGGCACTCATGAGGCCAACAGGACATAGGTGTGGCTAATAACACTGGTTAGCAATAAGGCAATGTAAGAGGGACGTGCTAAGGTTAACAAGCAGGTTGTGGGTCAAGTCATGTGTTATGTTCAATTGACTGATTACGTCAAGATTTGAATGTAAAATAAACATAGGTACTGTGTGGGTTTGAGAAAATGTGAGTTTGTAATTTGCAAGTTTTCACAATCACCTCCAACATGACAGCTAGCAATCTGCCACCAGGGAAGCGAGAACACACACTGATGAACAAGCATATACAGGCATTCGGCTTCACCCTGCGGCACTGCTGATGGATCATACCTGGTATGCTTAGATGAGGAAGGGGGGGGGGGGGGGGGGTAAAAACCTTTCTAACCGCTGGTTGTTGGAAGCCTTGTGAAGCTTTTGAGGAATCACCTTGATTGTACTGAAAAAAAGAGTTGAAGTTTCAAACCCTCAAAAAATAGGCCGCACTAGTGACACCCAATGTAATTTTCAGTGTCTTAATGGGGCCAGGAAGCAACCTGTGACACAGAAATGAGAAGCCTATGCTGAGATACAAAAAGATTGCAGTTCTCCCCTCCTCCACTAGAGGCTGTAGTTCCCCTGTTCTCCACTAGGGGCTACAGTTCTACCCTCCTCCACTAGGGACTGGCTGAGTCAATCACCACAGACTCTCAAGTTAAAAAGGTCAACTTCATAGCAGAAATAAACATGGTTACAGCCTGGTGCAAAAAAACATTTTAGCTTTAATAGGTCAAGTTTATCTTCATGACAACTGTGGAGGGAAGGATGTATTCATTACTCCCTTATTTAGATATTGCTACATTTTGAAGTGTCTCTCAATTAGGGGTGTATCCTTTTGATGGACAGATGCCTGATATTTAGCAGCATAGAGTTAGAGGGTAGCACAGCTGACAGCAATAGCTAACCTTAATAATGGCCCACCTTTCATGAGCTGCTTACCTTCTGCTTAGCTTTGTTAGCTTGTAGCAGCAGGCAGTTCAGAGTTCACCCATAAAGTTCCCTCAGTTCAGTTTTTTAGAGCGTGTTCAGGCGTGTGTCCACATGTTGTAGTCACAGACTGGGGGGGGATGAAGTCTCAGTCATGTCAGCACCGAGATTTGATGCAGGGTTTTTTGAACAAGTCTGCTTCATCATACTGAAACAAGCTTCGATACCTCAGTTTCATATGTTGCATCCCTACCCACCACACAAGCAAGATGTGGGAACATTTGATGTATGACCAGTCGAGCATGTTAGAGAATGGCCATGTGAGGCCAAAGTGTGCATGTGTCTTTTAGAGAAAAACAAATAAATCTGTCATCCTTATTTATGTAGGTCCCACCTGATCACTGCCCTCAAACTTGCACAGCCAAGCTCAAAGTTATTGTGATCCGTAGAAGTTACCAAATATAAGACATTAATTAATACTTTAATTCCTTTATAAGCATGAGATACATGTAGCACAGAAGATTTTTACGCACACCAGGAAACAGCAACAGCAATAAGAGGAAAAACAGCATTTATTATTGAAACAAACAGAAAATCAACTTGAAAGCAACTTGAAACATAGATCAGATTATACATAGACATGAAACAGATCTTATATTTTCTCTCTGCATATAAAACATCTTATCAGAGCACATTTTGAGCCTCTAATGACTTCTTTGTCTTTTTGTGGTTTTTCTTTAAGAAGCTGAAACTGAATCTCCTTCCTCTCATCTGTGGTCAATACCTGCTAATCACAATGCACGTTCTCAGACAAACTGCATCTCTGTGGTCTAAATAAGGCCATGAAAAGCATACTGAATAAAAGTACATAGGCCTTTTAAAATAGAGCCCACGTCTACAGCCACTGTGACCTTAAACCTCCAGCTGATGTGAAGACAGCAGGATGTTAAAAAAAGTATTTCTATCGTTACTTTACAGACTCGTTTCTGCGACACAAACATGAAGCTTTTCATAACTTCAGTATTACTATGAACTTTACATAAACTGGAAATAAAGTTTAATTTTCAATAAATGTATTTCACATGCACTAAATATTTTCACTCATTTGTTTGTAATCTTTTTGTTTTTCTTTTCCGATTATCCCACAGTGAAGGAGTCCCACCAACAGAGTCATCAGAGCGACCGCCATACTGATGAACAAAGTCCTAAAGAGGAGGAGGATCTGGGTTTCACTGTAACACACTGCAAAGACAACAACAAACAAAAGATCATGTTAAATGTTTGGTTTTATACGATCTCTAAAGCAAGGATCACAAAATCCTAACATCTTGGGCCTATGTTCTTCAGGTTTTCAATTTATCCATATTCCAACATGCCTGAGAAATGAAATGGATCCAACAGCCTAAGAAGTTCCAGTTTAACATAATGTCTCTATAAATGTCAGTTCAACCTTTAATGTTTCTTTAAATAACTAATCGTCCTGTACATGCTACTGCCTAGGGGCATGAGGACAATACTCTAAAGGTCTGGCCAGAATTAGGGTTTGGGGCTTTCACCCTGGGTGATCTTAAAGAACTGAGGACTATGAAAACTAATCTGATTGTAATCTGTAATAAAACTCAAAGCTTGTACGCTGCAAAAGAACCATCCCTTTGAAGTGACAAATTTGTCAACAATTGTGGCAGATTTATTTGTATTTTAAATCCAAATTGAATAATTATTTGATCATGTGAAAATTTTACTTTGTTAAATTTTCATAGATCTTTCACATCCACTTAACAGAGCCTTATGAATCATTCAGGCACTAAAAAATAAACAAGCCTCCACATGTACAGTATCATCACAAATACTACAACTTTGCACAGAACCATGTTGCTAGAAATGTATAGAAAAATTAGAGGGTTGTCAAGTCCTGTCTGTACAATTATGCTCTGAAATATAAAGAATAAAACCGAAGCTTTGACATTAAATGTTAAACAGTGTGTTAAAGTGATGCTCTAAAGTAAACTAGAGGCCTGTCAAACCGGATATGGCTCTGCTATCTGGGTTGACTTACTCAGACCTTGAGGATCTTCATAAGCTGTCCTATGAAGCTCGTCATTGACTCTGCAATTTAACCCAGGGTTTCCCTGTCTTGATCAGTTCAGACTCACATAATGGGTGCGGAGTCTGCAACATCCAACCATAAACAAGCGGATTCCCTGAAGGCTGCGGAACAGCTACTTATGCCTCGTTTCCACTGAGTGGGTCGGTACGGGTCGGGTCGCTATTTTGAGTGTTTCCATTGTGGAAGCGTCCCATTAAATCGACCTGTTCCGGACTATTTATGGCCCCACTTCAGTTGTGGGCCCATCGAAAATGGAGCGGTACGGTTTGGGCGGAGCTGCTGGCGTCATGCAATACCACGCACTGATTCGCGGACAGAAACAAAAACAAAACAACTCACAAAGCAGCGTGACACAAACTCCGGTCAGTCCATGCTGGAAAGTAAACAATAAAAAAGTCACGTAAAATCAGCTGATGCAGCGGTGAGGAATTAAAACGTTTATAGAGGCATAGCTCATGTTGTTTTAGCTTCACATGTGTAGGTATCGCGCTAGCATGGCCGCCGATGGCCCGGCTTTTAGTGGAAACTCTTCTCTGAATGGGCCCGGCCATTCAGAACCACACCGACCCGTACCTACCCGACCCATACTCCTCAGTGGAAACAAGGCTTTAGAGTACACACTATATTCTTCAGTAATATTGAGAATTTAAACACATTATAAGGCCAAAAAACACGTTTTTGCCACAGCAACAGCAGGAAAGAGTACTGCCAGAATTTTTCAGACTTCACTGCTTACTCACTCACTATTTATGTGCAAATTTGCCAGGTTAGGCTTGGTTATTGATTAATCCAGTAATATAAACCTATAGCATTCTGATCTCTTTATTACAGCCCAACATTTTAGGCAGCTTCCTCCCTTTCCTTTAGATTTTGTTTGAGTGTTCCCAACAAAAAGTCATGGGCAGATTTTCATCAAATCTTCCTTCGTAGGACAGGCCTGCATATTGAGATCTTGGCAATTGATCATTTTAATCTCAATATACCACAACTTTTACATCTCACCTTGTACAACCAGCCAGTTCTCTGCTGACTCTCCAAATCCAGAGATGGTGCACTTGTAGGGCCCTTCCTCTGCCTTAGAGACTCTGGGGATGGTCAACTCTCCTTTGGAGCTGGTGTGAACACGGACACCATGTCTATAAAAATCTGCAGTGTGCTTTGTGGGATCTTTACTATTTCTGCAGTAAAAAGTCACAGATTCTCCTTCACCAACAGGAAGAACTGGACCCTCCAGGATCACACCATCTGAAGAGTTACAGAAACAGACATCTTTCATTACTGCTCGGCAGTCAGGTCTGATGACTTTTTCCTTTCAGACCATTCTGCTATGATGAATTGCTTTAAGAAATTTTAAAAACATCAATATACAAAGGCAGACAACATAAGAGTGGACATGTGCACATTGTGTTATTCGCCTACGCTAAGCGGCACACTTTAACTACAATTTTCCCAGATACTATTTAGAGAAGATTTGGTGATGTAATACAGTATAATACAGTGGTGGTGTTGAGCGGTAGAAGTGAAGAACTGTGCCACATATCCTGGTTTAACCCTCGTATGCCCCCTGGACATTTTTTGTCCACTTACACAAATTCAAAGCTCCCTCACGGATAATCACCCGGCTCACCGGAGCTGATTTTTGGTGAAAAAGTGTCATCCTGTATGAAGATTTATAACCCCAACTTTAAGAGTGAAAATCCATTATTTGACCATGTAATGCATTTTAAACCAATCCATGACCCTTTGTGGACATTTTTGTCTATTGTCTATAAAGTGTCCAAAAAATGGTCACAGGAAACTGATTTTTGGAAAGCAGGTGTAATTTGGGTTCAAATTTGAGGATTCAAAGTCTCAGCATGAACATCCATTATTTGACCCCGTAAGTGCTTTTTTTTCCTATCCATGACCATTTGATTTCTGTCTATTTTATAGAAAGTGTCCAAATAAAGGTCACAGGGAGGTGATTTTTGTCAAGCGGGGGTAATTTGGGTTTATATTTCAGGTTTCGGCATGACCATCAATGATTTGACCCTTTAAGTGCATTTTTATCCTATCCATGACCCTTTGTGGACGGAAATGTCCGCCTGCCTTTTAGCCCTTTGTTACTGTAGATATGTGTTCATATTATTCTCAGAATATTTGACATGACTTACATGGAGTTACACTAAATAATTTTTGGCATGGATTTCAAGATTGTACCCCTTTCAGACCATTTTTTCCACATCTGGCAGCTGTTTCTATCAAGGGAAAAACTTCTAAATGGGTTGGTAAATGACAGAAATGCTTTTTTCTTGTCTTGGATGGTTATCACAGAAATAAAATCAAACTAAGAGTGCATTATCAGAAAAGTTTTATGATCGATTTGATTGAACATTAAAATTTTTGTCCACAAAGGGTCACAGGGTCAAATAATGAATGTTCATCCTGAAACTTGGAATCCTCAAATTTAAACCCAAAGTAACCCCACTTGCCGAAAATCACCTCCATGTGACCTTTATTTGGGCACTTTCTAGAAAATGGACAGAAACCAAGGGTCACAGACAGGATAAAATTGCATTTACAGGGTCAAATAATGGATGTTCATGTTGAAACTTCGAATCCTCAATTTTGTACTCAAACTACACTTGCTTGCGAAAAATCACCTTCCTGTGACCTTTTTCTGGGCACTTTCTAGAAAATGGACAGAAACGTCAACTTGAAGGGTCATTGGAAGGATAAAAGTGCATTTACAGGGTCAAATAATGGATGTTAATGCTGAAACTTTGAATCCTCAAATTTAAACAGAAATTACTCCCGCTTGCCAAAAACCACCTCCCTGTGACCTTTTATTGGACACTTTCTAGAAAGTGGACAAAAATGTCTACTTGAAGGGTCATACATGTAAGTTTTCTGAGGGATAATTCAAGGGTTAAATCAGGTCCTTACACCACTTCTGCATGTCAGCTGCTCGGGAGGGCAGTGCACTCCTCCACAGAGGCTCAGAGCCTGAGCCAGCAAAAAGTTAGGCATGATCAAACCCTTTTTGATGAGGGAGGTTGCCCCATTTTTGTAGTTTGAATAGTCAACCAAGTACTATACTGTATGGTTCTTGGATACTATTAGAATGCCCTTCAAGAAAATCAACCAATGGGCCCTAGTGGACCCTCCAGGATCACAGAATTTCAAAACACTAAATAACTTATAGGCTATTTACTTCATTGTTGTAATGTACTTTTACTTACTATATCAAATTACTAAATGTAAGAAAAAATAAAGGCATGAATGCAATGTATGATGTGTATATAGGGACAATTAGCATACTTCACCCACTGCAGACAACAGATGTGCCACTGCATCCAAATCAGATATTCATTTCAATTTAATTCAATTCAATTGAACCTTATTTGTATAGCGCCAATTGATAATAATGTCATCTCAAGGTGCTTCACTGACAATCTGATTGAGCAAATCTGATTGCCATACATTCATATATACATACATACTAGCCAATTAATAACAAATAGCCTATGTAAGGAAACCAACAGACTGCATCAA
>JBBBVT010057479.1:0-10504 GCA_037177035.1 Craterocephalus eyresii | reverse complement strand
TAAAGCTTGTTACATGTTATGATGGTGAAACTAACTCTGTAGAAAAAGGAGGCTGGGATGGATGGATGGATGGATGGGTGGATGGATGATGGATGGATGGGTGGATGGATGGATGGATGGATGGATGGATGCATGAATGGATGAATGGATGGATGAATGGATGGATGGGTGGATGGGTGGATGGGTGGATGGATGGACCGTCTAATATCCCTCTAACGTGTGCAACTGAGCTTTCCTCCCTCACAGAAGGCTGCAGCTGGCTGCATGTAGGAATGAGCCTCCCACGGAGTCTGCATGTCTTTTACACTAAGTGTTGTCACGGGGCTGGAAACAATACAAACCCTTTTTATTATCTATAAATGATCTCATGAGTGAGAAGCATTTTGTTCCGTCTTTGTTTGCTCACAGTGCCATAAACAGCTGGTTTTTTTTGTGCTTACATAAGGTGCACTGTGGGTGGAAAAGCCTGCTGGCTCCCCACAGCACTGCATGGTGGCAGATGACAAGCCCAAACACATCAGCAGAGTTGGGTAAATGATCCCGCTGCTTCTCGGCTCGATACAAACACTACGCTGTATCATCTCCAGTTGTTTGTCTTGTACTGTGGCAGCTGTGGCTTTTTACATTTTCCATTTCCTGTATCTGGCCAAACTAAAAGGAGGGTTTTTTAAAAATAACACACCAGACACATTTTGTTAACCGTATAATTGTTCCAGACTGAAACCTGCTGCTCACACATTTGCCCCCTTGTACCCCCGAACCACAACTCGTATTCTAATTAAATGTTCTAACTAAGGGGTGTCAAATATCCGGCCCAGGGGCCAAAACTTGTCCGATGGCCCACTGGATGAATTTGGTTTACGTTATTCTGATCATAATGTTGAATACCATCATTTTTGCTTCCAAATACCTGAGATAGAAAATTTTGTGATAATTTTAGATTCATTGTGTTCCAGGTTGTAATAAATGTGTAGTTTAGGAAGAACATACATAAGTGAATAAATATAAATAAACGTTTAATGCAAAATATATATAAAGTAGGTTTAATATAAATTCAATTGTACAGTTTTTTCAAATTTAAGAATTAGAAATTTTAATTTAATTTTCATATTCATAGAAATATCAAAAAATGTATATAATGTCCTTTTTTAGATGTATAGGCGACAATAAAAATCTAAAACAAGAAAAATAAAATGACAAGGTGGGCTAATCTTTGTTAAATATTGTTAAAACTTCACTTATTTTTCTCCAGAAATTCCAGGTTGTTCATCCTGTTTACCTAAAGTTTAGTCCATTAAATATAAATATCTTGATGATATATTTGCATTTTGTTATTTTTAGGTGATAACGCAGTTATTTTACTTGTCCGGCTCAGTGGAGATTGACTTGTGCTGATTGTGGCCCCTGAACTTGGACGAGTTTGACAGCCCTGCTCTAACTGATCATACTGAGTGTTTGTTAGTGTTACCTGGATATGCAGCAGCTGTGAAGCTGGTGGGGGACTGGTTCACCTTCATGGCCAAACCGAAGCTCCCCCTGTATGAGGTGCTGTCTCTCACCACAAACATCCCGGCTTCCTTGTCCTTCAAAAGGGCTTCAGCTGAAGTAAAACATAAAAAACTTAAAGTCAGACAAAACATATTAATTTCTTATGTTTTTCTTTAACATCTATGACGACTTTCTAACCTTCTGCCCTGCTGATGTGAGGCCGGAACCAGAACTTTGAAGTATCCATGACAAACTTCATGGATGGTTGGCTGCCACTGAAATAGCCCTGGAAAGCTGAACTTTTTTTAGGTGAAGGGGAAGTGGGGATGTTCTGGATCAGGTCAAGTTCTGGTGCAGGTTCTGGTGGCTCTGGTGCTCCGTTGATGAGCAGCAGGGGGATATCTGTCTGTGATCCACAGAGTGAAGCAGGGCTGCTCCATGCTCCTGTGCTGTGGGCCCGTAGATGGTCTTGCTTTGTGAATGAGGGTCTGCTGTTAAACGGCTTAGTCCTGAACCCGTCGCTGATCGCGCCAGGCGTGGAGGGAGGAATGGACTCTGGACAGTCAGCGTCATCTGCGGCCAAGGACAAGTTGCTATACCCAGAAGAGAAACAAATAAACTGATCCTTACTGTATTGTAATCAGTAGTAAATATTAATTTCAAAGGAAATGTGAGACTTCTCAGGTGTCCTTTGATATGTCACAGAAACAAATGCATACTTTTATCATCTGCACGCTTTGTTACAACAATGTTTTGGTCTATTTAAGTTCCCTCAGGTCATCAAACCCAAATCTTTTACCTCTCAGTCCTCCTTTACCACCAGTGTGCCCCAAGGAACTGTCTTGGGGCCTTTTCTTTTTTTAAACTCATCTCTTTTCCTTTGGAAATAGTTCTGCAAACATACATTTTCACTGCTATGCGGATAACACCCAATTCTATTTTCTGATGTAAACATATATTCTCGCAACTATGCGGATGACACCCAGCTCCATTTTCTGATGAGCAGAGCAAAATGTACACAACTCAAGGGTGACTTTTGCATTTTGTAAAAAACAAAAAGATCTATTGATGAACAGAGCTTTGTCTGTAATTAATTTTACTTTTAAAGTCCTATATATGACTGCACATACAAGACAACACTTAATGATATTGTCATAATACAGAACCGCACCATGCATTTGATAGATATTGCTGGATATTATGGTCACACATATCAATTTGACATCAAATCAAATCTAATAAAATATAATGGTCTTGTTCCTTTCCAAAATTATCCAAATTCTATCAAAAGCTAAAACTTGCATTTAAAGGCTAAATAGTCTTTCAGGGAGTGACCAAAATTTTTTAAAGCTTCAGTAAACTAAATATAATTTAAGAAATAATTTTCAGTTTATCATTATCACCCTTTTTATTATACAGAAAAAGGGTGAAACACGATGCTTGTCTTTTGTGGGGGCTCTACGTATATTGGGGTAAACAAAGTAAAAAAATGTAAATTCATGTTAACATTTAGAAAACACTTTTTGATATAGAACTGTTAGAAATAGTTGTGTAGGTCACATGCTGTAGATGACTACTTTTGTTTTGTTTCAAATAATTGAAGGTAACTCATTTTATGTAAATGTTCATCTACATTCTTTGTGCTTCTGCCTGTTTTGGTCTCACAACTGAGAACTGTTTTATTCTGATAAAATTATTTGTGTGACTCAAGCAAGTAAAACTGAACTGAAGTGAACTTTTCCATGACTATTGGCAACTCCTCTGTTTCCCCCTCAGGGCGAGTCTGTATCATCCTCCACTGTAGACTGTCCTTGCAATCCCTCTGTCAGTTACATCAGTGTCTGTATATTTCCATCTTTGCAACTTAAAACAATTTGAAAGGCTGCTTTCTAGTAAGCAGGGGTGTGGATGGTATATTTGCAAATTACTCATTTCAATGGAGATCAGTGAATCATCCAACACACTCCTAGACACTGAAGAATAAATAAATACATGATAAAAATCAGAATTATATCCATATATTGTAATTACCAAGTTTGCCTCAGTGATAAACAAAACAACTATGTATTTCTATTAAATGTGTATATTATTTAAAATAAAAAATTTTCAACATATATCTCATAGATATTTTTATAAAATAGATATAAATAAGGTAAAAGTCAAATAATGTAAAAAACAAAGAAAAGTATCACTGTACATGTCTGTAGAAGTCAAATAAAAAAAACTTGATGCTTTTTATTCATCATTTATGCATTAGAGGGTTGATCATTTCCCCTTTCCTTCATCCATCTGGACAACCAATAAATTTTTTCATAGCCTACTCTCTTCCCCAACCAATGGCTGTGATTCCCTGCTATTTGGTCTCATCAGCAAATCCCTCCATCAGCATGAGCCTTCATCAGGGGAACCCATATTCCCTACATCCATTCTGCTTGACAGCAGCTTCAGTGACCTCCAGTAATATTTTACATCAATTCAAAAAAATTTCAGCACACATTTAGGGTTACTCCCTCCTGTCTATCTGACCTCGTCCATATTTCCCCACCATCCTGCTTCCTCTCATCTACCTCTCCTCAGCTTATTGTCCTTCCCCCAGCTTGCCAGAAGGAACAGGGCATTCAGAATCTAATGTAGGGGATTCCAGTTTTCTAGTTTCCATAAATTTTATTCAATCAAAAGCTTTCCTTTTTATTACCTGTGGATCTCACTACGTCACGTGAAATGAACACAAACCAAAAATCTTTGTATCTGAACATGAATTGGGAACTGCTTTTGTTAAATCTAACATGACTTTTTGAGTGTTTCATTTGTGTAATTGACATTTTTTTTACTTTTATGAGGGAGAAGCCCTCATCACCTGGTTGCCCAGAAAAGGAGACCACCTTGGCCCATTAAAGCAGACTTTTCTGCAAGTTAACCACCCTTTTGTGGCAATTTTACACATTTATGGTTCATACATGGTTTACAAATCTATGTGGTTAAATTTGAGCCAAATTTGACAGAAAAGTAACAGAAATGTAAGTGTCATCAGAATCTCAACTGCAAAATATTAAAGTCACATTGCAAAAAAAAATCATTTTGCAGTTGTTTGCAACAAAAATGCATACATTTATGAAGTTGCACAACATTTGTCTGAACATGTGAAGTTGCATTCTTTGTTTTCAGGGTGACACCTGGAGAAGAGTCCTTTTCAAGCCTTACAATTTAAGCAACATGCAAATAGCTGTTTATAGCCTTGACTTTAAATACAACCAATATCCTCTCAACTGCAGGACTCAAATACAACTAACATGAGCATTTCTACATCAGAGCAGATCACACATCATCCTTTAAGAAGCCGAGAAGCAGGAGGGATGCTGCAGGATGGGGGTGAGGTTTAGGGAACAATCACATTCCAGGCTGAGGTAGAAAATAATAATTCAATTTTAACTATAAATTTTCACTGCTGCTTTTTAACAATATTACATTTCACTTATGGCAGATGATTGTGTTGGTCATGAGGGTAATGGAGGACAGTATTTCCGGAGTTTTTTTGAGGAGTATTTATGAGCGGTCAGTGTTTTACCTGCAGAAGACACGAGTCAGAGCTTTATCTTTTCTTTGCCATGAAGAAGTTTTCCCAATAATTGTTTCGACTTTTGGTGTTTCCTCAGTTAAAAGCCAACATTTCTCAGTGACAGCATCGTGCTAAGTTCTTGTTTTGTTCAGAGCAGAATCTCCTCTGTAGGCTGGAGTGGGTGACAATTCGTTGTGGGAGGAAAATTTTATTTTCATTGAAAGTGCTTCAACAATTAAATCAGATTTTAATCGGAAAATGTGGTTAGCACCAGCAACATATGCCAGTCTGGGTATTTTTTCCATTTTCTTTACTGGCTTTCAACAGCAAAACATAGAGTGTATAACAGCTAAACAAGGTCCAGGCGGATTTTTTTTAGTGTCTCTGTTTGTTTATCGGCCCCCTGTTTTAATAAACAAAATTTAATTAAAAAAAGTTTTACATCTAATTTTACGTAATTCTATTTTATTTAATTTTTTAATCAAGATGATTATATTTTATTCTACTTAGTTTTACTTAAAATTTTACTTCATTTCTATTTTATTTTACTTGTCTACCTTTCACAAAAATGAGATGCATCTTTCTCTTGTTTTAGGCCACACCTTTCCTTTTTGCGATCTTTACCTGCCGAGGATGTAGCTGGTGTCCGAGCAGGTTGACATGGAGAGGAGCGAGGAGGCGCTGTTCCTGTTGGAGTGCGACAAACGCAAGGATCCTTGCGAGAAGTCGTGCTTCGGCGAGGGATTCCGCCTGGGTGCGCTGCCACACGGCAACGGGGGCAGGGAGGAAGACGGGGAGCAGGAGAACACCAACGTACCCTGAGGACTGCAGCTCATGCTGCTGGGCGTAGGGATGGGGATGCTGGGGGATCTAGATGGCACCACTGTGGGCGACAAACCGGCAGAACATCCTCTAGGAACCAGAACGCCGGTAGTGATGTCGTCTGGGTCATCTAAGCACAAGGGTGACACATGCTCAGTATTTCTGTGAAACATTTGTTCTCCATCCTTAGTTACCTTCGTATAAAATGGGCTTGGTCTTTTATGTACACATCTACGTCAGAGACGCTCATATTTCTCGTGCAGGAACATGCTCTGAGCCCAGCCAAACATCCAAACCACTTCTTTTTTGTGCAATTCTGTTGTTGGAATAACATCAAATAACCCGGAGGAGTCTCAGCTTGTTCACACACTCATTGAGTCGAAGGAGCTGCATGAGTTCATGTCTTTAGGAAAACTCTGTAAGCTGCAGCCAGACCGTGAGTCAAACGGTATTCTGAAATAAAGTTCAATGACACTGACTCATCTTCATGCAAACATGACAAAATGCCTCTGTTTCTCGGGTAAATGTTGCAAAATAGGAAATGAGTAGTCATCAAGCCGACGTGGATGAAAACAACTAGTGTCGGTTTCCCTCCAAGACTTCTTTTCAGCTTCTGCAAGGCTTCCATTGATGCTGCAGAACTACGAGCAACAGGAAACCTGCCGCTGTCTTGCCCCTCGTACACACTGTGATGCGAGCAGTTCAGGGCGAGGACACGGCTCTGCCAGCTTCATACATGCAGGGTGTGATTACAGTTTGGCCCGCAGCATGCGGCATTGAAAGAGGTGCAATTATCACAGATTAAAACACTGAAGCTGTGTGAGAGGGTGTGAGCAGGGCTGCAGGCTATCTTTACTGAGCTCTGAGGTATTGGTTCTGCAGTCAGGGTTCATCATTCAGCCTCTGCTGTGGTTGGCTGGAGAGCTGCTGGACAAGACAAGAAGTGGTGTACCTGAGGGGGGGCTGATGCATGTGGGGCTTTTCCTCACTGCGACGGGTTCAAACGTGGGATCGAGGTCCAGGATGAGCTGGTTGAGGTTTTGCAGGGAGAGTTCGAGGTCGGGGTCCTCACAGTGCCCGCTGGGCTCCGTGAGCATCGCTGGGTCATGCACCGGGTCCAGGCGGGTGCTTTGCCCCACTCTCAGAACATGATTGGGTATCATCTGGGACATGCCTTTGGCTGTAGGCATCATGTTAGGGGAGGTAAACCTGCCAAAGAGAGAAACACCCGTCAGAAGCTCTTTGTTAGCTCAGGTTTCACTTTGCTCTGTGCAGATTGGCAAAGAAAATCCCTCTGTTCTGTTTCTGTTTCTGCACAACTTGATGCTCCTTTCCTGACATTCATCAGCTCAGCGTCTCGTCCTGAACAGGCTTTTCTTCCAGCTGGCTTTTAATGACAGTGTGATTTAAAACTGCCTCTGACTGCAAAGAAAACTAAAATCATTTACTTCTCAATGTTAAACAGGCTGTAAGGTTTCACCTAAAACCACCAATCAGCTCCTTGAGGCTGGCAACACAAATATTTTAAAGTCATTCCAAGTTTAAGAAGATCTGACTGTCATACTTTCATGCAGGCCAGTTCATAACTAAGAGCTGATTTAAGGGAACCAACAGACTGCATCGAATAGAGTCTTCGATCAATCCCCTCGTGAGCTGCTGGAGGCCCCAGTGGAGAGAAAAACTCTCTTTTACCGGGAAGGAAAACCTCAATAATTTCACTGTAGCAGCTTTTCTGCTTTTCAGCTTTTTCAGTTTAGGCCTAAAGGAAAATTGTTGCAAAGGTTTTCATGTCTGTGCAGGATCGTGTCAACATTAATCAGGCTGATTGGTCTCCTTTGCATTAAACCTACTGGATTGTCTGCACAGAACTGCAAAAAACTACATTTAAAATGCATAATATCTGCTGTAAATTCAGGTAAATCTTCAGGTGATGCTTTCAGTAAACGAATTCAAGACAATCCGACAGCAATAATGCCTGGTTTTGGATGTCATTCATTCTGTCCATGGTTGGATGTTTAACCCTTTAAAGCCAAACCCAAGAAAATCAGAAGTCTTAATTTGGCCCTTTATCAAAATGTGGGGAATAAATGAACAAAATTTGTCTTTGCATATCTACCATTCATGACAATACAGTATGTCCAAATGATTATAGAGTATTCCTCCGCTTCCTGGTGTCCATTAGGGAACAGAAGACAACAATCATATTTCATGGATCTTTCCTACGACTGCTCGATGAGTAAGGACGCAGATCGTCTCAGTGCAGATATCAGCATGAATCGCTGTTAACCAACAATGTGCAGGAGGAGCAGATCTCGCTGCCTCTCAGACAAGGCGTGGAGCTCACTGAGTCACATAATCGGGTGGTTGTTACCCTGGCAACGCATAATGTTTTCCTGACAACAGCCACAACTTAGAGTTAGGCATTTAAAAAGGTTTGCTTTTTTTTTTTTTAAAAACAGGTCACTTTAAAGAGTTTACACTTTCCAGACGAAGCATTGCTATTTTCTGTTACACTGTTCATGAGCTTAATACTGATATATGAACTGAAAACCTTTTAGCTGTTTTTAGTTTCAGAGAGAAATTTTACATCCCTGCTTGGTTAATAATAGTGACACAGAGTTGTTTGGTTGCAGGGATGATGGACAGAAAGGATCATGAGGCAGGATCAGCATGCGCTCCAGTAAAAAAAAAGGCTTCTTTAAGGAGAAAAGTTGTCTCACCTTATCTTTGCCTCTCGTCGGGTTCCTGGTGCCTTAACGCCGAGCTTCTTTCCCAATCTTCAGCTGCACGTGTGTGTTGAAAGCTTTTATTAATCAAATCCCAACCCTTATCCCTGTGAGCCTATCAGCAGCCAGGGTCGGGAGTCCCTGCAACTCCAGCTGATGATGTCATGTTTGTACGCTGATATGTGTCGCTGGAGGGCTGGCTTTCTTCCTCACAGGAAGATCAAAGTGCACAGAACTCAAACACATTAAAATCTGGACATCCTTCAATTAAAACATCTTAAAACACCTTAAATCTTACATAAGAAACCTTCTCGTTGAGTTGATCTGATGCTGATTTTACTTGTCTGGAAAAAGAAACCATTAAGAATTGAAAACACCCCCATCCCTTTTTATTTGTTGTCCAGCTTGTAAAGTTTCAAACTTCTTTAGAAGCTGATTGGAGGAAATTTACTTAATTTAGTTCTGCACAGAGATGCTTTTAGGTTATGAAGTCTAAGAACTGGAGTGCCTTTTAAACATGGTGCATCATGTCTTAACTGGTTTAAGCTGTAATGATTCAGCAGACGTGGGCCGATAGTCCAGACTTTGCCTTCAGGTGGAGCCTTTCACTTTTTATTCTTTATCCAGGTAAGCACTGGTTCCCTGTGGGTGTGGCTGGAGCCGATCCCAGCTGCTGTAAGACAAGCTACGTGCTGAACAGGACACCAGTCCTACAGGGCGGAAACAGACTGTGCACTATTTTTTTGGGGGACTAAGAGAAGAAGTCAGAGAACCCAAAAAACCTAAAGAACCAATGCATGCATGGAGAGAACATGAAACAAAGAAAAGCTCAGGCTGAGGCTCAAACCTCGAAACCATGCACCACTTAATTTATTTACTTATTTACTTGTTTGTTTGTTTGTTCATTTTATTCATTTGTTTTTAATTATGTGTGTATTTGTTTTTTACTCTTATTTCTATTATTCATTTATGCATTTATTTCCTTATTTGTTTGTTTATTTATTTATTTTATTTGTTTGTTTTCATTTATGTGTATTTGTTTTTATTTGTTTATTTATTTTCATTTTTCAAGCATTTATTTATTTATTTGTTTGTTTTTTTATTTATTTATTAGTATATCTTAACTTCATTTCCACATGTATTTCTGTTGGACATCTTTAGGCTTAAATTGCAGGAATTAATTTACATCATTCAAAATGTTCTACTTTAAAAAAAGATCTCAGTAAGTTTTATGTTAGCAATAATAATAATAACAATAAATAATAATAATCACAATAATAGTTAATTTTATTTGTAACACACTTTACATCAGAATTTTTTTAACTTTACAACATCAACAGGAAACAACAATAAACTAAAGAAATGAACAATTAAAAGCTTTTCTATGCAGGAAGGTTGTCAGTCTGTGGGGCCCTGAGGTGGCTCTAAGGTGCATCCGTAGCTGTATCTTCCAAGCTCTTTTCATCTAAAAAATTCTTTGTTTAAACGACAAAAAATCCTTCTGAAATACATGTAAAGTTGCATGAAAGAGAAGTGAAAATAAAAACTGCAGGTCCTGCAGGGATTTTTGTTCTGCTTAGCAAACTTTAGCCACAGAGTTGGTGCAAACAAATGAAATTTAGAAGAAACATAAATCAGAACTTTAAAGCTCAGCTGAAGAGCAGAACATAAGTTCTAGGTTTGTTTCAGTTAGGTTACATGCCGTCTTCTTCTTCTTTGGTTTTTAGCTGTGGTTGGCAAACAGAAGGCCCTGCATGGGTTTTACATACATTCATCTCCAGTAGACAGGATTACTGTAATGGTCTTCTAACAGGACTTCCTAAAAAGAGCATTACACATCTGCAGCTCATCCAGATGCTGCTGCTAGAGTTTTAACCAGGACTAAGAGATCTGAACACATCACACCAGTTTT
>JBBBVT010057400.1:0-10506 GCA_037177035.1 Craterocephalus eyresii | reverse complement strand
AACTTCATTTCACTTCTCCAATATCGCTGTGTTTGTCTGCTATATGATATATTTAACTGAAATTGATGATCCAAACATCCAGCGGTTTATAAAGAAAAATCTTGAAAATGATCAGGGGTGCCCAAACTTTTGCATATGACTGTAAATTGAGAACAGTTTTTAATGAGAATCCTCTCATTACCCCAGTCCTGTCCGGGGTGTACCTGCCCCTATCTGTTAATTACTGTTAGAGGCTCCAGGCTACCACGACCTGAATTGGATTAAGAGGTGAAAAATGAATGATTGGTCTCCTCTACCGTGTGGATGGGGCTCAACTTTGACAGAGCTGGAAGGGAATGGATCTTGAGACTGTTTGTGCACACTGTTGGCACAGACCTTGTGAAAACAGCCACTTTGGCTGGTGCAAGTGGCAGTTCATGCAAGGCTAGTGACAGAATCCAGTTTGGAGAGGCTTGTTGTTGTTGTTACTACATGGAAATACAAGAGATTTACAGGAAAATACAAACATGGCCAAAACAGGAGACTTGACATTTAAGTCATTAAATATTGTATCCTTCTTTTAATAACCCTTCACCTCTCTTGGAAGTTTGTCAAGGTAAGGACATTTAATTTCAGCATATTTTAGACATCTTCCTAACACAGTTTATTCATGAGAGGAAACCCGTACACATAAACAGTAGCCGGGTAACGAAAGCCACAATTACATCATGTGAGCATTTTCTAGAGTTGAGGAAGAGCAAAACATTTCTCAAAGCTCTCAGTATTTAAGGTTGCAGGGGTTTTTCCGTGATAGATACCCATTTACAACAGAGTTAAAAACTATATCCTCATAGCAAAGGCATAACAGGTAGCAAATCTTGACTAATGCTTCAGTGGCTTTGTCAACGAAGAACTAAAATGAAGTGTGTGCATGCAGGGGAAAAGACACGCTAATCATACACTTTCCTCCACAGACTTCTATCTTCTTACCACATGTAAGGGCAGAGAATAGAACCTGTCACCTCTCTGCTGTTTGTCTGACTGTGTAGCCCCCATCTGCCACTTTCCCTTTCAAGTTAAACTGTGAAGCTTGTGGAGAAGGAAGGATATGAGGGAGGCAGATGGGCAAACAATACACTTCCATGAGCCAATACAAAAGCTCCTGAACCCAGGGCAGGACAGTGGGAGGTGGGATGGGGCTTAACTGAAGAACCACCCATTCTCCAATTGTTGCATTTGAGCAAAGAAAAAACAAAAACCACCAAGAGTTTAAATTATAAAAAATAAAAAAAAAGGCTTCTTTACTTGACAAAGAGGGGTTAAATTACAAGGTAATGGGAGAGTCTGATTGTGCATTTGGCCAGATCAGCGTGAAATCTGTGAAATAGTTAGTGTTTTTATAAACCATGTTTTTGTGTATGTTTCCATTAACGCTGATATTCTTCTTTAAACCCAACAGCTTGATAGAAGCTCATTTGTGTTGACATCTTTAGATTAGTTAAGTAAAAATCAATTTAATAATTCTTACAGTAAGCTCACAACTGAATGACACATATTCATGACTAGTTCAATTTACCAAACATAACTAAGATAAAAAGCATTTTAGCTATATACTTACAAAATGTAAAAAAAAAATAAGAAGAAAAAATTATCAACATTCAAATCAAGCACTGTTAGTACTGGTGACAGCCGGCCTGTGAAAACATGTATGACGCAGATTGAGTTGTATGAACACAGCCTTCTCACTTTGACTGGACAATCCTCATTGCAAACAAAGTTTGTGGAGAACTGAAGGTTTACAGCAGGAATTGAGTGATAATCCGACTATCCGACTACCTCATGCACACGTTTCGCACATGCTAACCTCGCCTGTTTATTGTTATTTATTTAGATATTCCATGTGTATTTAGCTTTTAATCTATATTTTACTTGTAGTATATTTCTATTTTATTTAGCTTATATTACTATTTTAATTAAATTCTACTATCGCTTTTCTTTTGTGGCCAAACTGGGACCTCAGTTCTAATTTCGTACTACAAACATGTAAATGTGAGCTGGTATGACAATAAAGTTCCTTGATTCCTAAAGACAGTTTACATCAAAACTAATGAACTGAAGTTGTAAGGTCTGAGAAGCAGCACACATCATTTGAAATCATCTCTGCCTAACTGGCCCTTACATTGGAAACCGTATGATTCATGATGTAAATCCCCTTTTTCACCAATACAACAGATGTGGCTTTGGAGTATAAACCGAGACTAGTGTGTGTGTGAATAATTTTAGACAACAGGGGGCCAGCAAGAGCCAGTAATCTTACAATTAAGTGAGCACTATCTATACCCACACAACAATATGACCAGCAAACTAAATTTAAATTCTCATGCTACCAGAAGCACTCAGACCGGCAACAGAGTGGACACACAACACCTGAGTGTCCTTGACTGTTTGGCACCAGGAAATTTTAAACAGATCCTTTGAGCCCTGTGGGTTGTGGGGTGTTTTTTTATTTTACTTTGACTGAGATTTTCTTCCCTCAGATGCCAATAAGTCAAAACAGATTAATATCTGTGAGCCAAGTGACTCTGCTGCACTCTTTGAGTTCTTCCTGAGAAGTGGGCCAGCGTGGGTGGAGGCCGATACGGAGTGGGTGTGCTGTTGAAGGATCAGTAAAAATGTGTGACATGTCAAGTGAGAAGTCCCCAAGAAATGTCAATGTGATTCCCAGGCTGCAAGTTTTACCAACATAATACAAAGTATTAGTTATATACTTTCCTTGCCAATAACTTGTGCAACATCATGTGCAAGTACACTAAAAAAGGGTTTCAGATTACATACATAGTGCCCATCATCCTCCATGTTCGCACATTCACCAACTCATAATGCACACTCAGCGGGATTACATACATAGTGCCCATCATCCTCCATGTTCGCACATTCACCAACTCATAATGCACACTCAGCGGCACTCTTAAACAGCAGCATTTCAGCTGCATCACGCCGGTACTTAGCATCAGCCATGTTGCAATTACCTCATACACCTAAAACATGGGCTACATCAAGACCCCATATAAATTTAAACATTTACAGGTCAGTAACAGGGTTTCATTTTGTTCTTTTTTCTGTGACAAAAATCAAACATTGAGACATGAAACAAAAAAACAAAGTTAAGTAGATACTAGGGATGGGCACAATTAATCGAAAATCGATTAATCGATCGTTAAGACTTTAGTCGATTACATTATCTTTAATCAATAATCGAATGCATCTGTAAACTGGTGCTGTAGCTGTATGTAAGTGCATATTTTCCAATGTTATCATTGAATGAAACCTATGTAACTGCCCCAAGAGTTGTTCCTCTTGCAATTAAAATCTAAGTAAGGAAACAAAATAGGTTTTTTCCACCTTACTTAATTTAAATATAGGTTATAAATATTTGATTTTAATATTAATGATTAATCGATAATCGATCGTTAATACTCCTGATAATCGATTAAGACAATTTAATCGAATGCCCATCCCTAGTAGATACGCAATCACAGATCCCCACAATGTGGCCAGAAATACAATCAAGACACAATTCTGCGCCTGTAAGTCAATGAGCAAGTTAGCAAGACTTAGAAGCAGCTACCCCTTTAGGAAAAGCACACTCAACTTGCAAAATAAAGGATGCAGTCCCATTTTCCCTTTCAGCATGATGGAGAGGAGAAAACGGAGTTTTAATAAACAGCAAATGTTAAAGTCTTTCTGCTTCGCTGACTCACTCAGGTTTCTAGTCCTGCATCCCTGAGGCTAGAATCCAACTTTGCAAATGACTTGACATGTTCGGACTAGATCAGGTGACAGTGGATGCATCTGCGAAACTCTGAATAAACGTTTAGCAGAAAACCAGTGAAGTTATACCAGGGGCATTACTACAAACTACAAGAATGGTCAAAACAGAGTGCAAATCAACCAGCTTATCCAGTTGAGTTTTTTAGTGCAGCTGAAGTGGATGTTTGAGCACCGGTCAGGGCACTTTGCAGCATGGCATTCCCTGGTCTCTGAGCAGTTTTCCCTTTTTCTCTAGTCCAGCAACTAGAGACAAAACCTTTTTAAAAAAAACATAAAAACTAACTGTAAACTTAAATCAGTGGGACTGGTTGAATTTAAATTAATTTTTATCACCGTAATGTCCCAGAATCCTGAAAGCACTGATTCATTTAAAATGCTTTGGATAATTATTACTTTTTGTTGTCCAAAGGACACATCATAACTTCAATACATGTTTTGGGTACACATATTGTCCATGGCTCAAAGTTCTGGTAATTCAAACTATTTCTATGCACCAAATTACAGAAAGATAAAAATAAAACCATTCATTCTTGTTCTGTAATGCTTAATCCAGTTCAGGGTCGACAGGGGCTGGAGCCTGTCACAGCAGCAGGCAAGAGGCAGGATACACCCTGGACAGGTTGGCAATCCATCACAGGGCCAACACACAGACAAACAGCAACTCACTCTCACACTCACTCCTAGGGGGAATTCAGAGTGATCGATTGACCTATGCGACTGTAGGAGGAAGCTGGAGTACCAGGCAAGAACTGACACATGCAAACTCCACACATACCCCATTTCCACCAATGAAGAACTGGTGCTAGTGCCAGTGCTTAGCTGTTTCAGCTCTGGTGCTTCCAAAGTTTTGTTTTCCACCGAAAGAGGTGATGCGTCATTACGTCATCTTTATCCAGGCGCTGCTAGTTTGGTTTGCCGGCCGGGATCCCAGAACAACAGAATATAATATATATTATATATAATACCACCTGCTAGCTCCTGCTAGCTACCTGCTACCCGCCAGCTCCTAACTGCTCAGCTCGGTACCCGGCTTCATGTCATCGCCCCTCCGCTTTACTCCGTGATGTGGACCAGCCAGGGGTTTGTGTGGTCTCTGCCAGCTTGGATAATCTTTCGCTCCTCCATCCATCTGTGGTTGGGCTTCTGCAGTACTCTGCGGCGGAACTTCTCAGCCTCTTTCTTTCTGCAGTCCGATCCTCCTCCAGCAGCTCTCTCTGACCTCCCGTTCATCACTTCCAGCCTTGCGGCGGTACGTTCATCGCGGATCACGGCGGGTTTCTCCTTCCATGGTTCCAGTGGAATACCCTCCTTTTGGTCCTCCAATCGCCGCTGACCAAGAAACACTGGTCGGTCTGCGGACCCCAGCGTGTTAGCCCGACTGGACTCATAACCTAACCCACTCCCTCAATCATATCTGCTGTTTGCCGTCCCCCAAGCCTTATGTCCCCTCAGTTCTTAACCTGTTGTTTGTTTCAGCCTTTTAATTTGTCTATCTTGTTTTCTATTTTAGCATTTTTATTGTACCTGTGGGGTTTTTTTTCTTATTCCTACTGTAAAGTGTCCTTGGGTGTTCTGTAAGGCGCTACCAAATAAAATGTATAATTATTATTATTATTTTATAATGCTGATTTTGGGCAGGGGTGTCCAAAGTCGGTCCTGGAGGGCAGCTGTCCTGCAGGTCTTCCATGTATCCCTGCCTCAATACAACTGAATAAAGTGAAATGGATCCAGCAGCCTATTAAGTTCTATACAATGATTAATAAATTTAAATCAGGTGTGTTGGAGCTGGGATACGTGGAAAACCTGCAGGATTGTGGCCTTGAGGACCGGAGCTGAACACCCCTAATTTTGGGGATCGCTAGTTACTACTGCGCCCCAGTATCTTATTCTGGTCCCGTAAATCTTTCTTTAAATGGACTGGTCAATGCTATGTTCGTAGTGGTTTACTCATCCAGACAGTTTTGGTCCAACTTGAACTCCTTCGGAAGATATTTAGATCCACTCACAATCTGCATATATCCATACAATGGGAGCGTTCGGGGCAAGTACAGCTCGGCACTAAATAAGCGTTATCTGGCACAAAACTCCTTCGTTTTATCAATGTGTTGTTAGGAAATGCTAGTCCGATCCCTCTGTGAGCTGGAAGTAGCTTGTGCTAGCTTTGTTGTTTTCATTCTGGGATACTTTCAAGCCTGCCACAGCGATGACGTCACTACCATGAACCATGGCAAAAGGCTACTTGCTAAGATAATAGCAACATGGTCCATGCTTACGTTTCTCCAAACTGTAAAAAATAGAATGTAGCCGACCGTCCTGCAGCGCTGAGTGAGTTTTCCTTTGCCATTGCGCAAAAAGGTAAATAAAATCAAAATGAGCCATTTAGTTTTGAAATGTTCTACCAAGTCTTTTTTTTTGGGCCACCATTCATACAAGGATTTCTCACAAGTTGAATGAACTCAGGAAATGAAGAGAAACATACTTCCTTTTACCGTTAACACAACCCAGCACTATTTAACCACACTGGTTCACTATCAGGAACCAGATCACAAGACTCATGGAGGAAATGCAACACAAAGGACAGATGAAGGAAACACATTTAGAGCTCATACAATGACCATACACAAATATAAATGAAAAGCTATAAAACCATGACTTTTACATTAACTTTAAAATCACTCTGTATCAGGTTTACAGCTTCAGATTTATTTAAATATAGCATACAAAACAGATCAAACAATAATTGAGCCACTGACAATCAACCTGCCATTATTACTGAAAGTCAGTCACTATTAAATTTCTAGCTGCTGGCTGGGTGACAAGTCTACTCTTTCCAAGATAACGTGTGCGTTCATAATATCAGACGCTGCCAAACACTTTGGGTTATGTAACGATTTAACAAGTTGGCATTCCTTGTCTACACTCTGACAAAAGACAGCCTTAAAACATTTCCAGAGAAGCGTTGTCTCACATCTTCACAGAACTTTCTAAACAGATGCAATTATT
Organism: Craterocephalus eyresii; assembly: GCA_037177035.1. Taxonomy (NCBI): domain Eukaryota; kingdom Metazoa; phylum Chordata; class Actinopteri; order Atheriniformes; family Atherinidae; genus Craterocephalus; species Craterocephalus eyresii. Next base: position 3,693 of record JBBBVT010057400.1, on the reverse strand, counting down.
CCCATACTAAGATTGCTGATTTGCTTCATAATCATTTTGTTTATAAAACATCATGAAAGAATTGAACACATTTTCCATTAGTGAGTTTTAGGGTCATGGGCAATTATTACATCTGATGGCAAAATAACCATTTGAGGGGTTTTTGCTTATTTAAGAAAAAAAGACAAGGAAAATTCTAGAGAAATCCCGTTATCTTATTAAACATCTACTGACAAACAGCAACTTCAAGTAAATGTAATGGCCACTGACAAGTCAGACAGGCTACAATGATGTGGCAAAAACCTGATTTTCCACCACATAACTGATGAACACATTTTGTGGAAAGCTGGGGATTTCTGTTCTTGCTCAAGCAGGTAATCTAAAGCATAATGCCATCGTTAGTAGGTGATCACCAAGCAATGGAAAGAGTGAAAAAGATGAAACACTTTAAACAGAATAAATAGATGAATGATTTAAAGAAGCCAGCACATGACCTCTTCCTTCCTCTATCTTTCCCTCCCTTTCCTTCCTCGTGTCATGACTGAAGCATGGGCAGAGCTCTTCCGCTACCCTTGCCAATGTTTAACCACATTCAATAATTTGACATTGGCTTTAGAGAGCTTTATGGTTGTTTAGTGTTTTCTCTAATCAGAAATACATACAGAAAGCACTTTCTCAGCAAAAAACTACTCAAAATGTTCTCTATTTTAGTCTATGAAATTTTCTAGAATTGTAAAAAAAAAAAAAATCATCTATTTGATGTATTCTGTTTTTTTCAATGCCAGTCGCTGATAAATGTTATACTTCACTAAATATTACTTGGACATCTTTTTAAAGCTTTTGTAATCATTACAGTTGTTTAAGTATTTGGTTGCTTGGTCCATGATTACGTCACTTCAGACATGCATTCTCTAAGCCACAAAACTCCTTCATTTTACCAATGTGTTGCTAGCAAATGCCAGTCCGGTCCCTCCGTGATCTGGATGCAGCCTGTACTTCCTTTGTTGTTGCTATTCCGGGGTCCTTTCAAGCCTCTGGCGCATACCTGCAAAGGCAATTACGTCACTATGACGTGCCATGGAAAAAGAGCGAATTCCTTCATACATCACTCCATACTGTAGGACAGCCCGCTATTCGCTTAGATAATAGCAACATGGTCCGTGTTTGTGTTTTTCCAAATCGTAAAAATAGAACCGTTTTACTGTACGGAGTGAATTCGCTCTTTTTCCATGGCGCATGGTAGTGACGTCATCGCCATGTCAGGTCAGCGCAAAAGGCTTGAAAGGACCCCATGATGACAACAACAATGAAAATACAAGCTGCTAGCAGGTCACTGAGGGATCGGACTAGCATTTGCTAACAAAACATAGGTAAAATGAAGGAGTTTTGTGGCACATAATGCCTTATTTAGAGGCAGAGCAGCTCTTGCCCCAAACGCTCCCATTATATGGATGCTGATCCCGTGTGGACATAAATATTTCCCAATGAACTTTGATTTGTGCCACAACTGTCTGGGTGAGTAAATGATCGTTTAGCATGCTACAACATAGGTACAGGTTGAAAAATACCGAACTTCCCCTTTAAATTTTTATAGAACCCATTCAGAAACATTCATGCAGATGTGGAGTTTAAAAACTCTACATCTTAAAACAAAAATAATTAAATCTAACAGATCAGCCCTTGAGGTTCACCATCCTGCATTTCCTGCGTCAAAAAACCCGACTAGAATTAACAAGCTGTCAACAAGCTCGAGTAAAATTTGACAAGCTGTTGAGGAAGAGCCATTTCATTTGAATCAGGCGTGTCAGAGACTCGGAGCAATGAAACAACTAAACTCTGCAGGATGTCGACCCTTGAGAACAAGAATTTGACAACCCTGGTGTAAGCTTCTTCAAATTTTTTCCTCCTCGTGTACTAAGTGCCTGATTTCTAACACAGTTTCTCATCAACAAAGTTATCTGAGCGGCAGCACAAATTCAAGGTGAAAACATTTTTGTGGTCCAGGAGCAGAGCATAGCTGAAAACCAGGCCAGTAAATGACTTTGTTTATGCAGCAGTCTCCAAATCAAATAATCTGTGAGCATGTAATTTTAAGAATATGACCAGGACAGGACACCTTAAAGTCAGACTAATAAACACAGGACTCTTTGCCTCAGACAAAAGCCACAAAGTCAAAGCTATTGATTTAGTAGGGCAGGTAATATGAAGCATGTTCTTTATGAGGTTGTAAAATAATAAAGACAGCTCTTGTAACAGGATCCCTTTCTATCAGAAACACAAGAAAATGTATCTTCTTAAAGTTTGGTGGAATGATCAAAGATGCATTCATCATATAATTTCTATAAAACCTCAGGCCAAATTAAATCTAAACTACTCAACTGCATAGCTTGCATAAATGTGACTCAACACAAAGAACTTTTTGAACAAGGCCATTTCTCTAAGCTGGCAGATTCTTAGGATTAAGTCTAATACAAGCTAAATGAATGAAATAGATGAGACAGAACTGACTCAGCTAACATCAGCAAAGTGAACAAGGACAATGTTTAATACAGAGAACAAATCAATCAATTTATCTGTGTTCTGTGTAAATATGACAAGTTATAAGCCAAGCTATTATATTATACCTAAATTGAAGTGAAACAATTTTAAATAGCTGTAGCAGTGTCTCTGAGGCTCCAGGAGGAAGTGAACATCAAAATCGGATCCATCAGTCAGAACCTCAGCCATTACAACCAGTATGTCTACATGATGTTGTAGAAAACAAAACCAATATGGGTGTAAACATGTTATTCATACCGAATTCATGCCAAACTGATTTCTTAAATGTCAAACTAACACACCCTGGTAATGTTGTTAAATATCCAACTTTTAATGCATACAAACGGTCAAATGGACTAAAACCAGACAAAAGGACAATCAGTATACTATATACAGGCTGTAAACTAGAAGCAATAAGCAAACAGTAAGAAAGAATAACCATAAATCATAACATGTAATCCATTTTAAATAAAACAAAGCCACCTAAACATAATTTGGAAACATAAGGAGTTGCAACTACCCAAATTCACAGTTCAACTTTTGCCAAGTTTCTATTGACTAAACTGAGTTGTTTCTCTGTGACGTGGCTATTCAAGTGGAAAAAATAACACAAAACAAGCTGAGAGGGATAATATCACCAATTATGAATTTGACTAAGCAATAGCTTTCACTCTTCTCCTATTGTCAAAGTGATGTTATAACAATGAGTCCAATGTTTGGTATAGTAGCTCATTTAGTTTTTGTAAAAGTGCAACTCTGACAAAAGTCATGAATAATCCTTTTGACTTAATTGTATTGTAAAAAATCACTGCCATGATCCTGAAAACTCAAGAAAGGCATCCTGCTTATATGACTGAATTGTATTAATGAAAAACTATGTAAATAAATTGCACTCCATAGACGTTACATAAAATGTCGTAGCTTACAGAACGTTCACTGTTAAACCCAATTATGCAAAAAACTTTAAATGAAAAACTGTTTCCTTTTGTACTTCTGCACTTCCAATTAGGGCTGGGCGATAATTCGATAACGATATATATCGAAAATAGACGCGCGTGCGATAGGAAAAAAAGAGGGTCGATAAAGTTCGATAGAGAAAACACTCTTCTTTTTTCATTACAGCCTATCATGTGGCTTGATACTAAGTCGTAACGTCCTCCAAACCAATCACAAACA
>JBBBVT010057235.1:0-10512 GCA_037177035.1 Craterocephalus eyresii | reverse complement strand
GCTCCTTGTATTTGATTTGTAGCTACATGTAATTTTCCGGTAAATTATTGTATCATTTGATGCTTTTGAAAAATATTTTATACCTATATTAGTTCAATACAATTTGCTTTTTCTTATCACCCAGATGATTTATTTCTGTATTTTATTTTGATTAATAAATATTAACCCATTCACACTTCCCAACAACAGTCATATCTACATCCTCATTATTTCCAGTCTAGCATTTATTTCTCCAGGTGTGTTTATTTTGGTGTCCTTTTATTAGATTTCTCTGTCTCCTTTTGTATATTTCTATATGTATGTATTTCTGCCTCATTATTTGGATGAGAGGAATGGTTTTGTAAGATTCTCGTCAAGTTACTGCATCCACACCAGAGAGTAAACTGTTACCAGTGACTAAGTGATTTTAAGCCAAGAGAGTGACTTGCAAAGATCCTGTACAATCTTTTGTTTTGCATCTCCCTTCTGAGGCTATAAGCGGTAAAGCTAGTGAGGCTTGGCTGTTCTCTGGGCACTGTGACTCGCTGAATGTTGTTTGACAAAGCTCCCAAGACACATTTTGAAAGACTGTCTCCCTTACTTACATTATGAAGCATAAACACATAGGGAAATGTAAAATGGAGACAGAAAAATGTAAAAAGAAAGCATTATAATATGTACACCCGGAGGAATAAAGAGAGGAAGAAAATGCAAGATTGGTTATAATGAGGATATAAACATGAATAAAAAAATAATAAAATGATGAACAAAAGCATTCAGATAAAAATAAAATGATGAAATAAGTAATTCTTGTGACAAATAGTACTGGAATAAATACAAATAAAATACGTTTTTTTTAAACAGCATGCAATGAATCAAATAATTCAACTAAAAATTAGAAATGTTGAAAATTATTATAGAAATATATTTGATAGGTTTCTTAATGGAAAATTATTTCAAAATATTTATTTATTGCCATATAAATTTCATTACTGAGCCATTTTTTAAATTTCTGCTTTTATTTTTGGCAGTTACAGTCCTATGACTTCATTTAACATGTGTGGGTTTCTGATAGCTTGCATAAAATTTGTTTTCTAAAAATTATTTTTAAAAAAAAGTGAATTTTGAATTTATTCACAAGTTAGTAACAGTATGATCCCATTTAGCTATTATTTACAAATCTGTCATGCATTAGGATTATTTTGAAATTTATATACAAGACTTGTTCATTTGGGATAATCTTTGTTCAAAGTGTAATTGAGTTGCTCAAAACAAAACAATTCTCATGGCATGTTTGTGCCATTTAGTTTAGAAATGTTATATATAGTCATGTTGAGTAAACAAACTATATGTGTAGGTGTTTTTTCTATGACCCATCAGTTATTTCAGTTCATTGTTTAGGAATGTCTGTTTCATAACACAGACATTTCAAAATCCAGTCAATTATTTCTGTCTGTTTTTTTTATACAAGTAGTTAATTGTTTAATTATGATATGCTTGAAAGTATGTCAAATCATGATAACTCAATACCTGTGTTAGAACAAATTTCTTGTCACTGAAATTTTTTATGCTTGTCTTAACTTGTTTTAAACATGTACTTTAATAACAGCCAGAACAGAAGCTGAGTGGAGGCAACTTGTGGTCTCAAGAGGCGTTCTTGAGTGGTTGTATCTCTTGCAGATCTATCATGAATATGTTTTTTTCCACCTGCTCTCCTCAGACAAACGAGCACTGTGATGTTCTTACTGGCAAATCAGCATAAAGCTGCACAGTTTCCGTCAGTGAAACCACAGTGCACCTATTCTCCTGAGAGAAGATCAAAAAAGCCCAGAAAAAGGGTGACAAACATGCCAAATATACCTCATTTTATCATATCAATCTATTTCCTTAAGTAAAAAACTGTTCTGGCACAAGTTGCTGCCGGTGAAAAAAGCAAAACAGTCTTTTAACATTCATTAACATTGTCAAATGAGAAATATAGAAAAGATAAATGAAAAAATAAGTGTTCCCAAGCTAAAATATTAACTAATTTGTCAGTTGATAAATGTAAAACCCATGCATGGTATTTGACGGTGTTCAGACCTGACATTACAATCGTTAGTCCAACTGATTACAATTACATAAAAACAGATAGATAGAAGAAACAAATAAGACAAAAAAGAGTGGAATAAAATAAAATAAATTAAATACTAAACAAATGAATGATAATAAGGATAAATAATAAATAGATTGTATAGAGATACATAACTATGAGTGAATAAAAGTCTAGGAATTAATTAAGGGAATTAAGTAGATATAAAGAATTAGAATTTTAAAATGCCAGAAGTGGTTTGCAACAACAGGCGTCACAAATTCGCAAGAACATGTTTCAAGCAGTTAAAGGAGATAAAGATGAATATATCCGAATGCTGAGTAACGTTGCAGCTGGGTTTAACTACGCACTCCAGGTCACATCCTAGCAAAAACATATCTCCATACTAGCGGTTTTGAACACACACCATGGCTAATTCAGAAAAAAGAAGAGATTATCTGGATGTGAAAAAAAAAGAAAGAGAGAGTTAAAATAAGACACAAGTCAAGAAAAGACTTTTGCTGGCTCACAGTACATGTTGGATGCCGAAATTAGCCTTCGATAGAAGTCTGCAAAAGTTTCGTAGTGTGCCTTTAAAACAAACAAACTTAAATTAAGTATAGACACTTATTTTTCAGGAGGAAACAACTTGTCATACATTTAATTCCTGGCAAATTTGATTTTTTCAAATGTATTTACCTGCTTCATGTACACCTTCCATTCATTCAGGCTGCTGCCAGGTAGGATTAACCTTTTTCCACAGCATGAAGACACTGCCTGAAAACACAGCAGTAATGCCACAGATGACTAGAGTCTGGCAGGCAATCATTCAGCAGAAAGCTGAATTACTATCACCTTATCCAGGTGGTCCATTTATTGTGGCTAAAGGTGGTAGTTCATGTATTCATTTTCTGTTTTCATGATCACACATCAAAGCTGTTTTGTGCAGTGTGTTCAGCACGACCACATTCTTAGCCCCCTGTAGAAGATGAGTAAGTAGAAAGTGAAGCAAGGGGCGCTGTGGTCTTCATTTCCCGACTCATAAGAGGAAATAAAATTGTTACATGGGGACACTGTGTTCCTTGAGTCCAGCCCACATCTCCTGACAGTCTTTGGACTTCCTTGCATAGACTTACATCCTCAGAGCAAAAATACATTTTACATCACAGGCCACACAGGTTTAATGCCATACTGCTGGCTTGCTCAAAAATGTTGCAGATATTTTGAGAAAAGAGATTAATATCAATGAGTTCCGGCCAATGTTCCCCCATCTTCACCAACACTTTTCTTATAACCAGCAGTTTGGCTATTACACTTCTTGCGGGTCTTAACTCCCCGTAATTAAACTGCAACTTTCATGAGAAAGTGCGAAAGACTTTCAGTATCGTTTAAACACAACAAAAATCCTTCCTCTCAGCACCCGTTTGGCCATATCTCACAGTGCCTCAGGTCATCCATACAGCATATAGGCTGCCAGAAGGACTATTCATTTTTTAGGAAGGGTCAGTTTCGCTAAACATTTCTTATTGGTTGATTCCCAGCATTTAATTTTCACCTTGAAGTTTTAATGATCTGAGGCTTAATATCCACAGCAGCTTATAAAATACACAACTTTACATTGTGCACTTGAAATAGCTTTTGCTATTTGTAAACACAACATTCAAAATGATAACTATTTAAACAAGGAGGCAGAGTTCATCTTATGGAAAGAAAAAAGTGAAATCAGAGCAGCCAGACTTTAACCTTTAGCAGTTTTTTTGTTCTCGGGTATAAATAAAAAGATATAAAAACATGTATGGAAATTTTAACGAAACGGTACAGTAGTGCACTTACAAGGGTTCCTACTGCAAAGTGAGAGGTAGCTGCACTGGTAGCAAGAAAACATTTATAGAAATAAAACAATTAAACCAGGGCCAGTGTTAGTTTCAGATTTTTCATGTTTCATGTTCACTCAAGACAAACTTAATGGTTTGCCGGCTGCTTGATCAACAAGAGACACTCACCTGTGGACCACAGCAGAGGTGGAAAAGACAACACAGATGGAGATGAGCAACACATCTGAGTGGGTTTGAAATGACAGATTCCAAGAAAATGTAACAAACGCAGAACTGAAATAATGTTTCAGCTCCTGGAAAAACAGTTGTGTAAGTTCCAATGGATTAGATTTATTCAGAGCTTGTCAAGGCACCCAGAGTGCTTCACAGAGAAGTCATTCCTCATCCACTCGAACATTCATACTTGGTGATGGGAAGCCACATGTGTCGCCACAGCTGCCCTGGGGAAAATGATGGAAATGTAGAAGGCAATACACCACCTAATATTTATTCACATTTATATATCAGTAATGCTGACACTGGAGGCATGGTGACTGGCGTCTTGCCCAAGGACACAATGTCAGATTGACAGGGATTCAGATCACTCAACGGAGGCAACACAGAGCTCTGGTGACTGGTGGGAGGGCTGTTTTAATTGTGTCTACGATATTTTGACAGTGGCTTTCAGGGACTGCAGGAAGAGGCAGGGAACCCTGAAAGTCTGGGACACTGATTTTAAATAGTCAGGGATTATTATTGGGTTTGGGGAACCCTGATGTGTGCGGGACACAAGCAGTATTCATGGGACAACGCAATTATCTGATCTCGGAGGGTGAAAAATGTGAAAAAGTAGATGAAGAAGCTTCATTTTGATGGAAAGTTGACAGTTTCTGGATGTCTGAAGTTGGGAGTTGACAAAAAAAAAAAAACAACAACAGAAAAACTAATGGAAAAATGCAAAACGAAATTGAGAATGGAGCAAAAATTATTGACATTTTGACAGAGAATAAATAAAGCTTAACAAAGAGGATAGCATAGAAATTGTATGTACATTTATGAAAAACAAATATGGGAAAAAATAAAAGAAAAAGGAAAATATACAATTTTCAAAACCCTGTTGATCCAACAGAGCCAAAGTCCTAAAGTATTGTTATGAAAACATTTTCCAGGTTCAGTGGCATACTCTAGGTGGAATTCATATTTTATAGCTGTTTTAACTTAACTTAAGTTTGACTGCATGCATATAGTTCAAAATGCGACAAAAAATGATGTTTTAGATCAAGAAACTATTAAAAAGTCAAGTAGTTGAGTAAAAAAAATTTTAAGTAAAAAAAGAGAGAAATAAAAACAAATTCCACTAATTAAAAATTTCCCTCAAATCCTCAGTGTACACTGTAACTAAATCTTTTTCCCCCCTTATTTTTTTTTTAAAAAGACAACGAGCTGTTGAATGTGTAGGTGAGTTTTTTTTTTCATTCAGTTTAAAGGGGGTTGCTTTCTCCTCTTGACTGTTTCAAGTCTCACACTCTCGTCAGCTTTGCACAGGAAACATTGTGTAACTGTGGTTACAGTAAGACTAAAGATGCTTCTGAGCTGTGTGTTCATATTAATTTTGACGTGTAATGAACTTGTTGCTTTTTCTTGCGGTAAAGGTAAAGTATGACCTTCTTGTGTTTATTCTGTAAAATACTGTATTAGTATTTTTGCCTATGTCACATTTTTCTGAATGTACTTTGGGCACTGTATAGCAGTAGGCTATGATTTCAGCGTGTTTTTCTTTGCACACCAACAAATATGTGAAGGGCTGAGAGTAAACGATCATCGTGGCAGAAAAACTTGTGAACCTTGCCCTGATGATTATTACCAGGATAAGGAGAATTATTCTCAAAGGTGCCAACCATGTACACGGTGTCTCTCAGGTAAGAGTTAAAGCTTTTACATAACACATAAAAACAAATGGAACTAATAAATGTACTGTTTTGCCACAAAGAAATGTTTTATTCTCTTTCCTCTTGTATTGTTTCAAAATAGACTTTTAAACTTATATTTCTCTAAATAGGCCTACTTTTACTACAGAAATGTTTTTCAAATCTTCCTTTCTTATCTTTTCTTCTTTAGAAAAATGGAGTCAGACTGAAGAAAAGTGTAAAAAAGAGACGGACACAAAATGCCAATGCAAACAGGGATTTGTTCCTGTAAAGAAAGATCCTTCTAATTGTGAATGTGACCGAGGATACGAACTAAGAGGAAATGGTATTAAAACCAGATTGCAACAAGATTTCAGTATTTTTCCCGATGACTTTTCTTTATTCTTTTTTCACTACCAGGGTGTGTAAGATGTGATGACGGATATTTCAGCCTCGGAAATAAAACACCTTGCAAGAAATGGACAGAGTAAGACCGCTGCATCATGGTGTTTCAATAATCTGTAGTTGCATATACTGAATGTTGTGGCTTCAAAGTTATTTTTTAGTTTCAAGCTTTTTTTTCTCTTTTATTCTAGGTGTAAAGACACAGGGACTAAAGTCAGTGGAACCTTCACCTCTGATGCCATCTGTAATGAGGTATCGAAGAGTGGGCCTAATTCAATCACAACAGCCTCATCTTCAAACCGAAGTGTTCCTCTCACATTCTCAACCACCCGCCGTCCACATGAGGGGGCTCCAACACAGACGAGGCCTTCCACCACCACTAAAACTTCTCAGGCCAATGGCAACGGGGGATCGCAGCCCCCTACTTACTCAGACACTGGAAACCACTTTGGTACAAGACTCACTTTCTTTTCTTCTCACCCAACCTCACATTAATGATTATATCTACTAATCTGTGGATATTTTGTCTCATCTTACCAGGTCAATACCTCCTCATTTTTGGAATTGCTGGGATGGTCGTGCTGAGCGTTGTGACCTGCAAGCTGACTGAGTGTCCTAATTTCCAGAAAGGACCAAAATCACATAGTAAGTAGCAAGTATAATGATTATGTTATTAAGGGATGGTTGCTGCTTTTTATCGACATCTTTTGTTTGCTTAAAGTAAAAAAAGTCACTATCGCCTTTCAGCACTTTCAACTGAGTTATAGTAGCTGTTTTTAAGTTTCGATGCTAAGCTAAGCCGATAATGTCAGCAGTAGTTGGGCAGGCAGTCCATGTGGAGGGGCTATGCAATGTGTCACACATGATAATTCTATTAATCTTGCTTTAATTCTCCATTTGCAGCAAATGACTCGTTGTGCGTCAGACCGCCTGTTGAAGAAAGTGGTGACAGCAGCGACTCTTCTCTTGTAAAGTTAAACCTAGAGCCCTGAGGTGACGCTTTTCTTGACACTCATCTGTCATCACGTAAAACTGTGAATTTTCAGCTCAGATAATCCTCATTTGTATCATTTAGAGCTGATTGCTCAAAAACAGGTTGGTTTCATGGAAAACTATCTGTATTGTAACAGGTCTATTTCAAGCTGCCATGTGGCTGATATTTGACGTTTCTTTGTTCTGTTGTAAAACAATGTAGTGAATTATAGAAAAACGTATGTATCATACTTAAATGATTTAATAACTATCATGTTCTTTAACAACATTAATCTAATATCTAATATATTTTTGCTGAGAATATCCATCTGTGTAAACATAATATTTATTCAAAATTCTGATTAGCAGATTTTCTCATAAGTACAGATCCTTCCACTCTGTCAATATGTTCATACAAACTTATTTGTGCAGGTTTTGTAAACCTTCCCACACTGTACATATTCCTACACTTTGATAGCTTCTTTGACAAGTCTGAGAAATTCACAGGATGAAACAAACAATACCACTGTTGCAGCTGCTAAAAAGTAATTGTACTCTTTTCATACCATTTTTTATACGCTGTTTCTGTTGTGTTTGAATTTGCTTCTCCACTGGTAGCAGGTTTAATCAGCACAGAACAAGATAAAGAAAAAAAAAGCTCTCTGTGGTATGTGGGGTCGGGGGAGTTCCCATGTGGAGCTCAAGGCGCCTCTCTTTTTCCTTCTGAAAAATGCCTCCTCTTTTGTTTTCGTATTCTAGCCAGTGGAAAGATTGATGCTATAAAAGTGAAGACTGACATTGTTTATACCTTACTGGAGCTATTTCTCAGATCAGGACAGTCAGAGGAGTTGTGAAAGCAAGCTTTTGTTACTTCTCTCCATTTGTATCTTATTAAGAACCCAGACACAGAGTCATGTGCTGTTTTAGGATCTACCTCGAAAACGTTGGAGCCTATTGACTCCGTCCTGGAAATTATACTTTTATTCAAATGATGGATGAAGTGTTCAGATGAATAGTTTGCAGTATTACTTTTGCATTGTATGAGTTATTGAAGTTTGCTATCAGCAATAAAATGTTTACTCTTTCAGATGCTTTTAGTCCCATCAAAATGAAAAAAAGGAAGAAAGTTAAAAGGCAGAAGCATGAGGTGCTATGGTGGTTAGCATCATTGCTTTGCAGCAAGATGGATTGTGGTTTGATGTGGTGGTGAATTTTCTGTGTGAAGTTTACATGTTTCCCCATGCATGAGTGGGCTTTTTCTAGGTTCTCTAGCTTCCTACAGCCAAAAACATGCATGTTTAATGGTTTTTAATATGTGTATTAGTGTTTTAAGTTGTTCCTAGGGGTGAGTGTTAGTGTGGGTAGCTGTTTGTCTTTCTGTGTGTCCGCCCTTACAGTAGATGGACTGGTGACCTGTACAGGGTGCATCCTACATGTTGCCTGATAGCAGCGGGTAGACACCAGCAGCCCTGCAAACCTGTACTGGAAAAAGCAGGTTTAGAGAATGGATGAATGAACCAATGAACAGCAGAAAAAGCCCCAGCAAGTAACTGTTGCTGGATTACTGACATCAGTAGATGTCAGTTATCCAGGAAGTTGATGTGTGGTTTCAAAGAAATACAGTCGAATATACGAGAAGCAAACCCTGACCGAGTTTTGTAGAAACTCATTAAACAGTGACTAATACAGATGTTGGCAACTCATGTTAAGGAACATGTTTTCAGTGGTACATGACTATATTTCATTCATTCTTCTTTAGTGCTCGAGTGACAGGATTGTTGTCTTTTTTCTTTTTTTCTTAGTTTTCTAAGTCTTTTCAAGTGTTCATTTTGATGATCAGTTTGTGTGGATCGGTCTCACTTTAACATTACTCCATTTTTTTTCTTTCCATAAGTTTGCCCTGAAATGTACACAGTTGATTTTGCGTCGATTTTTCCATTGCTTCAAATTTTTTCTGTAATTTTTGTTATGATAATTATAGTTCTCCTTAAGATGTTTAATCTTTAAAACTAGGGGTTTGGTTAGTTATTACAATTAGTTGTAGCAATTAGTTTTAGCCATTCATTTAGTATGTTTTACTATCTAATGCATTTATTCATTGCTGTAACTCTACTGGCTGGTTTAATCTGCTACAGTCTTTTCATTAATGTTCTTTAATCAGTTTAATACTCACAGTTGGATACAAACTTACACCAAAGCTGATTCTAGTTTTACAAGGTTTAAAGCAAACTAACACTTGTTTTTCAATGTATAGATAAATTAACATGTGCACTCTCAGATTTATAATAAATCTTGCAAGCCAGTCAAATAAAAATGTTCAAAATGCTGAATGCAGTAGTTTTTTATTTATTTATTTCTATATCACCTAGAGCTTACCATAACTTTCCATCCATGCATACCACAAAGCCTACAGAATGAGTGATTTGCATATGACAACGGGAATTCCAGTTTCGAAGTTGTCAGCATTGCCCTTTGTGGCTAAATGACACTTACCTCGAGCTACTGTGGAGAGCTCCCAGCATGTAACCAATAAAACCTGAAGGAGGTTTTAACCTGAAGCTATGTGGTTGGTCTTACGTGTGTAAGCAACAGACGGCAGCATGGCCACAAATCGTAACGTATAAATGTGTGTGAGCAGCATGTATCACTAAAACATTGAAGCTACGACGAAGTGTACTGTAATTCTGTGTGCACAGACAATTGCTCACACGACCCACATGATTAGAAAAAGAGTCAATTACTTTTGCAAATTGTTTCCTAAAAGAAAAAAAATATATATAATATAATATAATATAATAATATTATATATTTATTATATTATTATAATATATTATATTATATTATATTATATTATATTATATTATATTATATTATATTATATTATATTATATTATATTAGGGCCAATGATCATACTTCACTTTAATTCAAGTGTCAATCTTGAGGGAAATGAGAAGTCTATGTGTACGTGCCAAAAATTGCAGTTGACCCTTCATCGACTGGGCACTGGCTTCAAAAGGGAGTTGGTTCCTCGTACCCCCATGTAGAAAGAGCCAGCTTCACAGTAGGAACAAACCCGTTTACAGCCTGTTACTACATAGATCAGGTTTACCTTTCAAATCAAATCAAATCAATTTTTATTTATAAAGCGCTTTTCATGCAAAGGCATGAAAAGCGCTTTATAAAGTTGCCTTTTACAAAGTAAAAATGAACGCATATCTAAATAAAAACACTGAACAAAAACAACAAGCTTTCACACACCAAGTTATATGACACGTTATATACACATATGTATACATACATACATAAATACACACATACACACAGAAATACATATATACAAACAAACATTTAAATTAAAGTAAA
>JBBBVT010057154.1:0-10514 GCA_037177035.1 Craterocephalus eyresii | reverse complement strand
AAAGACAAGGCAGGAGTACACGAGAATGCCACTGCTAATTTGTATAAGTGGGGATAGACATATCTCTGTCTCTCCCATCGGGTCCTCCAGCCTTCTCCAACTCGCGGGAGCCGCCGGCAACGTGCACATGGTACAGCTGGGCAGCGAGGCTTCAGACGTCATCATTTTCAGTCCCGCCCCTAACTGAAGCGAGCCTCGCTACGCACATCGCAGAAACTCCGCCTTCATTACTCGGCACGCGCCTCGAAGCCTCGGTACAGAACGTCACATCACTACCTGTAACCCCCTTGTGATTTTCCAGGATCCTGTTTATCCAAGCTCCTGATTATCCCTTCAGAAGTTGCGTTCCTCCGTGTCACCTCCGTTTTCTGCGGAGGCCATTCCGCAGTCATTCCAGGGCCTCCTGTGCGAACCTGTCACCATCCATTACTGGAAAGCCTTGGAACCTCAATTACTACACAGCCATGTCCCTGATTCCCAGACTTGCCCCTTCTCCTCCAAAGTAAGATCTCCATCTGCTGTTTCATTCTCATCTGGAAATATACTCACCATCTCTGTCTTTTCAGTACTGATGTTCATCAGATCCCGGAACCCCCCCAGACCAATCCAACATTGTGTTTTCAATAAGCCTAGTTCTTCTTAACTTAACTTGTGCATTTAAAAACCATGACATGGGTAAAAACAATTTATTGTATAGGACATCAACACTATGGAAAAACAAGGGGGGTTACCATCTTTGGTGATATCTTAAACAACACTGAACTTCATTCATTCCAGGATATTAAGGAGGAATGATTTGCCTGACACCTCAAAAAAAAATTTCTAATCTGTCTACAATGGGGGTATATGGGGTATCTTGGGTAAAACTACTCCCAGAGTATCCTATGGAGAAATGGATAAAGCCCCAACAGGGTTACAGGGACAGTGACACATATTTACAGTTCCACTTGATCAATCAAGTCTACTGGTGTCGTAATTAAGAAAATATTATGGCTGAATATAAATATCACCACTAATAAAATAACTCTAAAATTATCCATAGGGCCTATGCAACACCTATTAAATGATTTAAGATGAAACTATGAGGACTACTCGCTCTCAGGGCCAGATGTTGGGAATAATGATGTGCATATTTTGGTGAATGACTGAGTGTTGAATTACTTTTGGATCCAGGTCACATCATCCTTATCTGAGTTGCTAGGGACTACAATATTACCTAATCCTTGTCTTTGTTTACTTTATGGTGATTCACAGTTTCCCTTGTTAAACCAATGCAGAATAGTGTTTGCTGACTCCACTACTGCCAAGAAGGCTATACTGGCATTATGGTTTAATCCTACTATGTCTCTAATCCATAATTGGACATCATCTTACCAGAGTGTAGCTAGAATGTACAACAGCACAGTTGCATAAAGCCAATACAATCACTATACAAGCCTTGTCAAGCATAATGCCGTCTATAACAGTCTACCTTAAAAAAGAAAAAAAGAGTTCCACAACTTGTCATACCTTCCCATAGTTCGGTCCATAAGACCTCAACGATTCCTACTCGAAAAGCTACCATAGGCAGCTAAAATATGTCCAGTGTTGGTATGATTCAGTTCTATAAACCACACCTGTCCGATTTGATAATGAACATTTCTCATATCGTTGGGTGATAAATAAGATCCCACAGATTTTTTTCTTTTCAAAATAAATATTTCTTTATTTAATTTATTTAGTTATTGCATTTTCAGGGCTTATGTTGTCATATTGTTTGTTTGTTTTGACTGTGTGCGTGCTCTATAAAAATAAAAATAAAATGTTGATCACAAAGGGGAAAAAAATCCCAGAATGGTGAATACATCTGTAATATGTTCAGAGAGTGAAAATGGACTGCTCGTATGGTGTTTTTTAGTCATGTGATCTATCAAAGCACTTTAACAGCACATTCATTCACTCAGTCACACAGCGCCTATACTGGATCATACTTGGTGCTTTTAATCACATTCACACAAACCTGATAGGCACATCAGGGGGCATGTGGGGTTCAGTGTCTTGCCCAAGGACACTTCGACATTGGTCAGGGGAACTGAACCATCGACCTCCTGTTTAGATGACCTGAAGTTGAACTAGAGCTGCCCATAAATAAGCCTGTTTGAGCTCTTACATGTAAAGACCAGAGTCCAGACTTCATATGGAGAAGCAGCTTTTAGCTGTTAACTGCATTCTGTGGAACTCGCACCACATGTAGAAACGTTAAAACCAAGGTTGAAAACAATTTTGTTTTAATGTACCTACTGTGTGTGTCCTAGAGTACTGTTATGGGTTAATAATGTTATTGGTACTAAAAATCAATTTTACACAAGGCGTCTAGTGAAAATGCATGAAAACTGAACAAAGCAACTTTTAACTTATCTGGCTCAGATAAGTTAAATGTTATCATGGATTTATACCTTTTTTTAATTAAGTTTTTGTGATTTTTGCTATTTGTTGCTGCCTTTTTCTACTTTTAATGCTTTCTTTGCACCGTTTGTATAGCTTATTTGTAAAGCACTTAGATCTGTCTTGTACAGTAAATAAACTCGTCTTCCCTTGTCTATACACAATTGAAAAATATCCCAAATAAAGGAAAATACTGTCTGAGTATACTGCTTAAAAAATTACTGTGGGGAAAAAAGGGAATTGGTTAGAAGTAGAGGAGTTTTCACACAAAATGAATCTTCACAGAACAAACAAATGTTTAATCAATATAACAAAGACTAACAGTTCACTATTTTTATATTTGTGTATCCATGTGTCATTTTTCTCTCTAATACAGTATCTCTTCTCTGAATCATTGCTTTCACAAGGTCAGACAGCTTTTCTGTATGTTGTATTCAATGTATATAGTAAACTATACATATACAGTATGGCATTTTGTATCCATCTTCCGCCTTTTGGGCATTATAGACAGTTTGTTTTCCTGGAAACACAAGAATAGATAGAAAAAGCTGCTGTGGTGCTGTCTGCCCAGGGGGTTTGTAAAAACTCACACTTTTTCAATTCTTTTGTAAACGGACATATGTGTGTCTGTTGATGACTTCTGGTGTTTTGCATCAGGAATTGCTGGAGGCAAGCACCATGTAAAAGCTAAGCAGTGAATACATGCTCCCTCTTTTTAAGCTTAATTTAACAGCATAAAATCAGTCATTTCAGGTCAGTTTGTACATTATACAGGAAAATAATGGAATAAAAAGAAAGGGGGGAAAAAGTGACAGACTTGATCATAATAATCTGTATATAATGAGCACTGTCTTTGTTACAGCTCATTAGCTGAAAACATTTCCAGCTCATAAAGAGTTGTATTTTTGTTTTTATAAACTGTACAACCAAGATCGATAGACATAGATATAAAAAGGGACTTTTTGTGCATACATTTTGATGAATTTATATGCGATAGTAGTTTAACCTTTACACATGTTTGTTTATTTTTCTCTCCCAGGTTTTGACATAAATATAACACAATAATCCGTCTAATAATGCTTGGTACATTTTCAGTTTGTAGGCATTGAACTAAGCCTGTGTCGGATTGTGTATTGATCCAGTTCATGTTAAATCACACCCATGCAATCATATAAAACTATTAATTAGAAAATAAATGTATAGCAAGGTTAAAAACAACAGAATGTGAAAATATCAGGATCAGGTGGAAATTGAAAACCTGATGAGTAGAGTAGACCTACTGTAACATCTGTTTTTTATACACAGTGTGATTCCACCACAGGGTTTCCCACACATAGAATGTGGCGCACGAGTCTAGAGACAGATTGCACCCATCCTTAACAAACTAAGATTTGACTGTAAGATTAACATCAGTACAGGATCAGGGATTAGACAATTTCTGAATTGAAGTCTGCACTGGTTTTAAGGCAGGTGGTAACAATTAGTCTAAGCAACTCTTGAGTTCAGTTAACTCTGAGTAGAGCAGACTCACGAGTTCACAAAAAGACTCCATCAATTAAACACAGCTATGAGGAGCTGGATAGCACATTATTGTGCCCATGGCAACCATACAAAAGGTGTGTGCGGACAGTTTTAAAGCAGTAGAACAAGAGCTCTGAGTGCTTATGTTGAATATAAATGGATATTTTCAAGAAAATGAAACACTGCAACAGCTGCAGCAGGGTGGAAACAAGGGTGGCAAAAAACTGCTGACCATGTGAATGTGCAAGTATTGCTTTACATTTTGTTTATGTTCTATTCAAAAAAGTATCTGTTTGTGTTTCTATATTCTGTTTTATCTGTCTTTGCACCAGACTGCACTTTGTCTTTCTCTGATGTAATCCTGCAGACAGGATTACATGCGCTCTTGGCAGCAAAAAAATAAATAAAGAAAGAAAGAAATATAAATCTTTAATCCAAACAGGTTAGAATTATGGACAATTTGTTTGTTTAACACTCAAACTAACTTCTCTGCCATCGTAACTCTGGTGTATGAATATTAAGGTCAATATGTTTGCATACTTTTTTAAATGTGTTAAAGCAAATGATCACATTTTACTTTGGATTCTTGCATTTCAGCCAACAAGAAAAGGGCAGAAGCCCAAAAGACAGGTGGGGGTCCACCCCCACCCCCACCCACAGATACAGACTTTTTTTAGAGCAATTCAAACATTTTCCACGATGGACCCTCTGCATCTACAGTACAGTAACTCTAAGATTCTTCTGGTTATTGCCTGGTGTCTTAATAGACTGGATGACCGAGTAAACAGCTGTCTGCCAGAAATATTCTGAAAGTAAATGCAACTAAAATCAAACACAATCTTTTTTGTGCTCTGCAGTTCCCTTTTAAAAAACTGTGTATAGCAAGGTGAACCTGGAGAGACCAATGTAAAAATCTAATTTGGAAATAGACCACATAAAATTTGAAGAATGAAAGCTTCAGAAATTCTGCAACTGGAGCATCAGTTCAAGGTAGGTTTCAGCAAAACATGAGGATCACCAAACATCTTTCTGTACAAAATATTAAAATCTTAAATTCCATATTCACTTAAAAGAAATTGAGAAGTCTCAGTGAAGTTGTGTTTGACACTGATCAGAAGTAATTCATACTTAAGGTGTTTCTGACAGCTTCCATCTGCTGCATTGAAAAGGATGGTCAAGCTTGTGTTCAGGGTCAACCTCAGTTGCAGCCACCCACAAAAAGCTGTATTATCATCATGACAGCTACAAATTTACCTCAGAGAGCAACTGAGTAGTTTACAATGACCCAAATGTTCCCATGGTGGAGGCAGCCAATGACAAAACTGGACACACTTTGCTTTGCAACACTTTTCATTTTAAAAAAAGGAAAAGAAACCAAAGAATGTGTTGAATGATGCACAAGTGAGATCTTTTATTTTGCTTTGCATCAGGTGTTTTCTACATTATATTTCTGAAAATAGTAAAGATGAAGAGAACAGATGAAGATGGCTCATTACTGAATAGATTTTCGTTAGATTTTGATTTCATTGTAATTTTCACAAAGGCACAAGGTCAACAGGAGCGTTGTTAAGAACACAGATGTTTTGCTGCTTGGTGTCTTATTCCCATCTTTACAATATCAGTTTCAGTGAAGAATTTTCATGTTGAGCTCATGGAACTCTACCAAGTTTCTCAAGAATACGCAGCCAGTTATCTTACCTGCACAGCAAAATAATATACAGTAGCAGGCAAGTATTTCAGACATGTATTGGGGAATATTTGTGGTGAAATCCATCTGGAGTTTCTTCTCAAACATATCCCTTCCTCTCAGACTTCTTACGTCCAGGCTACGATCAGAAATGGGGAAATGCAAAATAGGATGTCTGGGTTGCGATTTGTCCGGAACACTTGTAATGCTTTCAGTCAATACATGGTGCCACAACATTTCTGCTCTAATGGGGGCCAGCTGTAAATGTCGGTAAAACAGTGGAATGCTAGCCTGAATGTCAATGGTATAAAGAACAAAGTCCACACTTTTACCACTTTTCAGAGCAAGTCCGTAAGGGGCTTTGGAGTGATTTGCCTCTTGAGCTGTCGAGGTGGCCAACTCCAGTCCACAGTTTGGTAAGTTTCAGATATTTTGTGTTTCAACAAACCTGATTCAAAGTAATGGTTTATTGTGCACAACTTGATCAGCAGTTGAGTCTGTGAGATTTGAATCAGGTGTGTTAGAGCTCAGACATCTAAAATCTGCAGGACTGCAGATATCAAGCACAGGATTTAGCCACCCATGGTCCAGATGATCATCATCTGTGACACCTTTCATGGGTTATGGCTTTCAGTCATCCCCAACTCCAGAGACAGGCCATCTGTCTTTGGCCTAACTGGGTGTCCCCCACCTATCGTGAAGCTCCCTACAAGCAATCCCAACACCCGGAGGATGATGTATTCTCAGCTGGAAAATGTTTTAAAGACTGCCAGGAAAGGAAAATAAGGAAAGATGAAGAAAGGAACAGAGGTACAGTAAGAGTGAGATTAATAGTTTGTGGATCATATTGTTGGAGCAGTGTTTGCTTGGTGGCTTACTTCAAATGTAACATTGGGGCTGAAATGTTATTTAAACATTGTCTGCTTTTTCCTTGCTGGTCTGTCAGTAAAAAAATATTAGTTAGCCTGGTGATGCTGAGCTCTGCTCTCCGTGGCTGTAGGAGTCTGGCTGTAGACTCCCTCTGACAGCCTCTGGTTTCTTTCGTGCTCCTGACGATTGTCGGCTGTGTCGTGGGAGTTTTTTTTCGCAGTTCCTCAGACTGGACGATTCAATCTCTGAGACTGTGAGCACAGACACTACACCCTTTACACATCCAACTTTGCCTACAGATCTTCGTCATGCCACACACGGAAATATTTGGATGTCATGGACATGGTGGCTTGTGTGAAGGGAGGGGACAAGGAGGGTCTTCTCGGACTTTACACACTGGGGCAGGTACCATAGACTAATCCCCAATACATCCAAAACCAAGTAGATGATGGACTCCTTGGACTTTGGGTCTTGGCAAGCACATCATCTGCCTGTGATAACTGAGGGAGAAGGGAATGAGATGGTCCAGACTTGGGTATCTGGACTGCGCTTAAATCCTTTCAAGTCAGCAATGAAATGCTGTACCCCTTCTATCAGTCGGTTGTCACCAGTTTTGAATTTAAACTTCAGGATCAAGAAAAAAAATCTCAAGTGACAACAAGGCTTATAGACCCGAGCAGATTGGGTTGTTACAAGATCGTCAGCCCGAGCCAATACAGCAGTGTTGCCGTAGTTACATGTCATCGGCAGGCGCAGGACCCCGAGCAGATCTGACCACCTGGTACCTGCAACAGCCGAGGCAGAGAAACGGCTCGCCAAACTGGTCAGGAAGTGTGTGCAAGTGATGGGGAGGATGGACTCCGAGAACTGTTGGAGAAGCACATCGGGGGCAAGATGCAGGCAAACCTCAGGAACAGTCGCCCCCTGCATGACTCTGTGGTTGCCTATGCAGCTGCAGTGACCTACTCCTCTCCATGCACTGCAGGACTGAACGGCTCAGGAGTTCATTCATCCTGGCCATCATAAGGCTTGATAATGTGCAATTTATTACAATTGATTGGAGCTTTTAACTATTTTCTGCTGTCATGTTGCGGTTATATATTGTCACGAGAGAACTTGATGAATTAAGTTTTCCAAACATCATATGCTGCTGGACCATTAATGATTAATTCAATAATAAAAGAAAGGAAAAATATCAAATGTACTTTTAATATCATGAAAATCAATTCGGATTTTAGTATTTGATTATCTATTCACCTTAATTTTTATTTGCAATTCTGACCTTTTAAATAATTGGTATTGGATCAATACTAAATCATCCAGTATCACACTTCCTGACAACCTTCGGCTTTACCTGGAGGTTTTATTTAATCAGAATCACACAACGGAACCAAAGATGAAAGAAAAAAATTACAGCTTGCAGTTCTCCACAATTTTAAAAACTAATGATCCCTCTTGGAAAATGGGCGAAGACTTAAAAGTTCTAATTTTAAACATCCAATGAAAGCATCTTTTTATTCTTGTCTATTAGTTTCTTTTGCTGCACCAGATTTAATAAGCAGCATAGAGCTCCTGCAAAGGGCTTTGGTAAGATTGCTTATTCAGTTGTAGTTTTTCTCTGATAAGGTGCCTTTGTAAAGATTGCTTCTCCAAAGCTAACACAGACTTTTCAGTCTCATCATACATGCTGTCAGTTCTTTGCACAAACGTTATGCAAGGCCTTGATCCTGGAAATAGCAATTAAAAAAACTCTCATCCACAGGATTTTTCTGTGTTTCAAAGATAAAACTTTACATGGTACTTACTTAGTAGTCAGTACCAGAAAAGCATTCTGTTAAATCTAACTTTTGAAATCCCAGTTGTAACTCTGGTACTAGCAGTGATGTTGCTCATCTCCAATGTATTAATTTCTGAAAGTACACATTTTTTGTTTAAATTTTATGTTTAAAATCACAGTAACTAGTAACAGTAAATAAACCTTGTCAGAAAAACAGACCAGTGCTGTGTTAACCTTTTGCACAACTAAAAGGCGTTCAGACATGACATCAGTACACACAGTTATAGCAACATGTTAGTATAGCTGCCACAAAAAATAGCCAGTCACTGCAGATTTCATTACAACAATTACAGAGTCAAACTTCATATTTGGCAAAGTCACATTTCTACTTTGAAATACACAATATTTTTTTAATGGGGGTCTCCATTTTGTCTTGATCTGATGGCATCTGTGCATACATTCTGTGTCTTTCCTGTGAGCAGGAAAAGGAGAACACAAACGCCGCAGGGGAAAAAGATAATGTGTCGTTTAACGATTGCACTCCAAAGGAGGGTAACACTACCATTTAAGGAATTGAATAAAAGAAATAGAAAGAAATATATTTTGTACATTTAAATCAAAACTCATTGAATTTCCCCGAGACTCACTCAAATTGCCATCTGGGTAACAGGGACTCCCTACACCGCAAACCTATCAACATCACTCAATCAGTTATGTTACTTGGAAAGCAAATGGAGCCATCTGCAGTTGCTGAAAGTGCTCAGTTCTTGTTGTTCTGCCCTCACATCTCTTGCAATTGTGACCAAATAGTTCAATCCTCGTCTCATCAGAACAAACCATTCTGCTTGTCTGAAGAGTCATTACTCTGCCCATTTTGCATGTTATCTGGAAACTAATGATTTTCACTTCTATGGAGACAACTCCATAATGCCTGAACTCCATATCATTGTGTATGTTTAATACATGTTTTGTGATCTGTATAACCTAATTTGTGTGTAACCTTGGGTACTTGTGTACTTAACACATGGTTTGCAAACCCTATGGAAACTTTCTGAGTAACTTTGGGTATTTGCAAATGCATGTTCAAATGCACACACAAACAATAGAAATTACACGCACACAATAAAATTACACATACACATATTACAAAAGGTACAAATATTAAACTTCTACACAAAGTTTTACCTTCAAACTCATGTTCAAAAAGGCTCCTACACAAATAAATTGTAAAATTCATGTTCACTGATTGGATTCAAGTCAGACCGGATCAGGACTCTTCCTGCGTCACTGCTGCTGAATCTGAAATATTGTGAGTCAGTGGGAGCATCTCATTGGTTGCTCACCATCTATACTTCTTGTTTTCACTTATATTAGCAGTGAATTGATGATAGGAGGATGAAAATATATTTTTAAATTATGCAGGGACCGGCCACTGGGCTTCTGGTTAATCGTGCGCCCTGGCTACTTGGCCAGAGGGATATCTCTTTGGCTGTATGGTCAGCACGCATGATATTGTTTTAACCCTCATATTTTGTTTGGCCATGACAAACTACAAGAAGAGAAAAAATTAGCACAAAGCAAAAGGGATAGCTTTGTGTTACTGTGTGGTTCAGTAACTGTTAAGTGATTAGGGATGAGCGATACCTACATTTTTCCTGTCGATGAAAATCTATGATTTTATGGTACTTTTTAATCAATACCCACACTGATATCGATTCATTGTTTCCCTTTAAAGGTTATCATAAGGGAATTATAAAAGGTAAATAAAAGTGGAGAACATGAAAACTTCAATAAATACTTGAAACTACAATAATATGATGAGTAAATTTATCATAAATAAGATATTGAAAGATAAGATTATTTAGAATAATCTTTTTGAATTGACGAAATAATTAAACTAAAGATTAATACAGGGTTGCATGGTGGTGTAGTGGTTAGCACTGTGGCCTCACAGTGAGAAGGCCACGGGTTCAAGTCCCAAGTTGGTCAGGAGCCAGAGGGGGCGTCTGGTTCTGGCTGACGAGGGGTTTGACGCTTCCTGTGTGGAGTTTGCATGTTCTCCCCGTGTATGCGTGGGTTCTCATCGGGTACTCCGGCTTCCTCCCACTGTCCAAAGACACTCTAAATTCTCCCTAGGAGTGAGTGCGTGAGATGGAGAGATTGTCTGTCTCTCCATGTTGGCCCTGCGACAGACTGGCGACCTGTCCAGGGTGTACCCCGCCTCTCGCCCCTTGA
>JBBBVT010057143.1:0-10514 GCA_037177035.1 Craterocephalus eyresii | reverse complement strand
CCTGCAGAATGAAACTATGGTGTTTACCGAAACTCACTGTTTATTCATCAGAATTAGATTTTAACTTCACCACTCTGATTTATAAAACATTCAAGAAGACAGAAGGTGCACATCATGCAAAGAAGGTAGGGCAAAAAATAAACAATTAGCAATTGATAGTCGACCTGACGCTTATAAACGCGAGTAGCTCGCTATAAATTAGATTGTTTTAAATTTAAATAGTTTGAGATGCTCAAAGTGAAATAAAAACAGGTGATTTCTGTCTTACCTGACTGGATTACATATTAATATTTTATTTTCAACTGCTTCCAATCCATATGTCATCTAACACAAAACCCGTGCATCACTGAAGAAGTTATTTTATTCCCCCATGCTGCTTTACCTTCTTTTGTCGCAGAAGTTTTGTTGTTTTTTGGGGGGTTTGTTGAAAATGTGCTCATTGCCATTCTGCCTCCACCACAATTTCCTCCTCCTGCAGTGATATATATGTTGAGCGCTTTCTTTCCGCTCCGGTAACCATGGTGAATCAGGGAATCGGGGCTCTTTTGATGAGGGCTTGGTTCAGACCGCTTGAAGATACTCTGAGTTAAAATACTCTGAGTTACCATACTCTGAGTCGACAAATTCAACGCTAATCACCTTTCCTGAAACCGGAAACTCTGAGTTTTCCTACTCGGAGTTTGTCAACTCAGAGTAACCAATTAGACTCCGAGTTTGTTAACCCTGCTTCTTGAAACAGGACCCAGAAGACTTATGTTGAGTTAAAATATTTTTTTTTCGCCTCAGATCAAACTGTTTTTACTGTCGATATCACACTGATAACTGGAATATACATTCTTAAAGTTTTACTGTGTTTGTTCAGTTTTCATCCGATATTTTCTGAGGTCAGAGCTGGGCTGTGAGCCACTATACCATTAACTCTCAAGAGACTTCTGTCACACGCACATACCTGTACACAAACACACAAGAAACCCTTCTTCCAAGAACGTGTGGTTGCTCCATCGTTTTGTTTGCCTGGCTGCTTCTTTATTTCTACCTACCTGTTCCCTGGACAACCATTCATCATAGGCATACCACAGTTGATTACTGCTAACAGTTGTGGGTTGTGTGTTTCTGAAAGTGTGTGTGCTGTGTTTTTGCTGTCATCAGTGCAGCATCGGTCCCTCTTTGTCTTCCTTGGAAAACTTAAAGTTTTTATTTTCACTTCTTTTCTTCTAAACTTTTCATTTTTTCAAGTGTCACAGTATTCCCAGGGTTGAATACAGCGATCTGTAAAGTTACCACTTTCTCAAAAAATCTATATCTGAGTGATTTAAAATCCTACTGATTTACATGTGTTATCTACTGTAGTAATTTTAGAGAAGTTTTGTGATCTGAACTTTGAACTTCTTTTCTTCAGTAGTGCTTAATATGGTATGCTGGCAGTAATCAATAAATGAAACAGAAACCCCTTTGTCACTGTACAGGATTAAAGACCCAATTAAAACCCATTAAAAAAATCATTGTGTCCTTTCATGAGAAAATCATTTGGCTGACATATTAATAATCACCGAATTTTTTTTCTTTGGGGGAAAAGAGTGAGTTATCTTGGCATGTAACCACCCCTATTTTAACATGGACCTGCTTTGTTTCCATTGCTGAGTCCCACAGGAAGTGATTACAGCAGAACTTTGCAACTCTAGCGTCGAGCTCCCCCTACTGGTTTCATTTGACAGCTTACTGTCGTAAAGTTTATACATCCCGCCCTACACCCCCATAGCACAGACACGTCTTCTCTGTCTGTGTCTTCTCTATTCTGATCCCTGAATATGTTTCTGAGGCTCTACTAGCTTGTTGATGCTACTGTATGTCGCTATGCTGGTAGCAGCAGAGTCCTGTCTGTCCTACAGCAGCCGTTTTACCCACGATTTGCGGGTAAATATTCCACAGATTATATTTTTTCTAGTGCGGGCAGATCGCAGCTAAGAATATGAATTTTATTAAATTTTTGTAGACATGACTGGTGTTTTACTGAGGCTGTTCGGCACTGGGGCGGCCCGTTAGCTCGGTGTGTCGCTTCACCCCAGCACCCAGCACAGTGAGGGAGAGTTTCCTGCTGCTGCTTAGTGACTGAGGAACAGACAGCACGGCTGGAAATAGGGACAATAAATGTTACCCTCTTTATGTGGGGCTCTTCAAGTTTGAAACAAGAGGTTTCTTCCTAAGCCCGGTTTGTTTTTAATCCAGTGCGCCGCTGATTTGTAACATGTCTGTGTTGGTCAGGTAACCCGGCTGCAGCCCCTGATGCAAACTACGTGAACCGGTTTTCATTCTGGTGCAGCAAAGAGTTGGTGTCTGGCTGTGTAGAGACAGTTTTGAGGAGCTGATGTTTGGATGGTGGAAAGCCAAAGAACTGATGCTTAGTGTGGCTCTGACATTCTCTAAACTAGCACTGTTAGCGGCTCGGTTGTAAATGGGTCTGAGTGCCGTAAAGCAGATTTTGTTCTCGCGAGATGTGTTCGGGTCTGCCCATCCAAAAGTTGCAAGTGCTGTTTTCAGGACAGAGACACAGGGGGGAGGGGAGAGACTGGCGAATCACCCCGCCAAGTCTTTGTTTACCACCACAGGGATTCTAAAAATGCCTCTGCCTCTTTGAGATTCTCCGACATGCTCCCTTCAGCATGTCATCACCACTCTGCTTCAGGCCGTTCGTGGATGCTGCTGTATATTGGCAGTTTACAAAGGAGTTACATTATATAGTACTGTTTGTCTGGAATGGAAACACAGGATGTAAAACCTTATACATTTCTTGTTGAACTGGAAAATGACATTACACACAAAACAACTGTATACAGTATATTAAGTTATGACATAGAATATTGGAGAAAAACAAATTTTATGGAGATTATTCTTGTCCAGTACAAGCAATTGTTTTTCTTTCTGTCACCAATTAAGGGAATGATTTATTATTGTACACAGGAACGTAGGACAGTATGAGCAACATCAAGGATCAAGAAGAATCAAGAATCATTTCTTGTTATTATGTAGCATCATGAAATTTTTTTCAGCAGCTCTTGGCTTAAGGCACAGTAAGACAAAAATAAGCTGTGTTTCAGTCTGATGGTGCGGGCTCTGATGTTCCTGTACCTCTTTCCAGAGGAAAGACTGTTCCTCCTCTAGAACCCGTCTGTTGTATTTTCAGTGCGTGAGTCGGGGAGGACTCCCCACAATCCTCTGTGCTGTTTTCACCACCCGGGCCAAGTCTTGCTGTGTTGTGTTGTGCAAGTCAGCTCCAGTACCACACTGCAGCACTCAGACAGAGCATGTTTTTTTTTTTTTGCGTGGAAAGAGAATGCTTTCTATGGTGGTTCTGTAGAAGTTTGTCAGAAACACGCAGTGTGTGTAGTGTGTCGCATGTCTACATATTTTGGGCCACGCGTGGCTATAGCTTTGGCTTAGCTGTCCCCTGAAAACTAAAATGGAAATTTATTCATCTTATTCGTGTTGACATTTCCGGTTGCTAGCTATGGCTAGTTAGGCTGTGTTGTAAAGCATAACAGCACATAGCACAATGCAGCGGCTTACTTGAAAAACAAACAAACAAACTCTTAAAAGGTCAGATACTGGAGTAGTAGGCTACTTCATCAGTCAACACAACCAGTAGTTATAATGTAGCTGCCCTTGTAAACCTGCGTAATACAGTGAATAGACTTTATGCATTGCTGGGAAAATTTATTTGTTGACATGAAGATTTGGTCCTAACAGGTTTTGTCTGGTTTAAGGGGGAGACATCAACTATACCAGTGTCTTTGAAGCTTCAGCATTGTCCAATCCCTCCATAGCTCAACCATGAAGTCCATAAAGATGAAGATTTTCAAAAGCCTGTAAATAAACTTCAGTACAGAATGTTATCTGATGCACTGCCTCACACGTCATTGTGTATTGCATTTGTGGGCGGCTGCAGCTCCAATTAACCAAGAATCCAGCATGGCGACATCAGCGACTTTGAGTGACCCTGAAGTGACGTTTAAGAATGATAAGACAGCCATTCCTTTTCTTTTCGAAAAGCGGAAGCACAGCATAGCGGCTCCCATGTTCTCTGCAACTCTAGTGGACATGCTTCCATGCACCACTCACCATTTTAGAATTATCACTGAGGAGCAATACAGTATTTTCATTAATTGTGAAATAAAAATATAGATTACTATATATAATTTCAAATTCATCAATTAAGTAATATAAAAAGAAATCAAATTTCCAACGCATTTTGTAATAATATATTTGAAATAGAATTACAAATTCTTTTCATTAATTCATTATTAAATCCTGTGATTAAAAAATGTATTTTCAAATTAATTGATTTTAAATTTTTTCTAAAATCGGAATTAAATTACCCATTTTCTTAATTTTGTTAGAAATATCTTTTCATATGATAGATCTTTTAGAAAGTAATTCCCTTTTTCATTCCATTTTCATTTCCCTCTCGGATTTTCAAATCCTTCGTGCAAATTTATTTCCTAAATGGTTTACCACTTTCCTTTAGCTTTTCCGCAACTTTTCTGGGCCCTTGGTCAGATTTCTATACTTGGATCTCAAGTGGAAAGGGTACTAACTTTTTAAAATGTATGATATGGAAAGGTATTTTGGTCCAAATTTATAAATTGTGTTAATCTGCTTTTAGAAAAAGCAATTGAAGATGCAATTTCTCTGCGATACGACTTTAGTTTCAGACATAAGTTGGCGGCACTAACACGCTGCTATAAAGTTGTTTCTAACCACCAACACACCCTGAACATTTGTAGAGCCTTATTTCAAAAGGTTGTGCAACTTCTATGTCTTTGAACAATGTCTTTGTTCTTGTCTTCATTCTTCTTCTATGGTTTCCTCTTCCCATTTTTCTTCTTCATCTTCTCTGGTTTGTTTTCACTCAACTATGCTCAACACTGTTACCACCGTTTCCAGTGGTATTACTCCGTCTTCTGTGTCGAATGACGGATGCGCAAGGAGCCTGAAAACGCACCAAATACGCAAATTGTTCCATAGTACAAACAGAATGTAATTCGTAGCAATTTTCAAATTTATGATAAAAAAAGTGGAGTTTATGGAGTTTGAATGGGAGGACAATGGGAGAAAAAGCAGACCTTCCGAGCTTTGGAGCTCCATAGCTCAAAAACCATGGGTTGGACGGATATCGTAGCCTAGGTTTCA
Source organism: Craterocephalus eyresii (assembly GCA_037177035.1). Lineage (NCBI taxonomy): Eukaryota > Metazoa > Chordata > Actinopteri > Atheriniformes > Atherinidae > Craterocephalus > Craterocephalus eyresii. Next base: position 5,327 of record JBBBVT010057143.1, on the reverse strand, counting down.
ATGTTCCTGACAAGATTCCCGACGTTTTGATGCAAAATATGTGTACGTAGAGTCTGGTCTGCCTCTTAGAGCCATTTTTTTGAGAAAAATTAGGGTTAAAAATCAGTGTTTTTGCAGACCTTGAGAGATTTTTGGTGATTTTCCCGTTTTTGTGAAAACGTAACTCGCAAGAACGTGAAAACTGTAAGACATCCTGAGATTTCCTCAGTATATCAGAGTCCATCTTTCTTGAGCAGTTTGAACTTTGAATGGTATTTCTACATGGAAGCATAGCAAATCTGAAGGTCACCAAAGTGGGGTGGGTTTGTAGGTTGGTTCAGGCTAATTCATTCCAATGGGATAAAATGTCTCAGTTTTTCATGAATAACTTCCACATAGTATTTTGGAATTATGAACAAAATCATTCCACACCATTCCCAATTGAGCCGCATGTTTTGATATAACTTTTGTGGGGATGCCACAAAATCCTAGGAGGAGATAGGTGCCAAAGTTCTGCCAGAAGCAATTGTAATTTGTGGGCACATGCTTGCAGCATTGGCCCCCATAATGGCTTTTAAACAAAAATATCCAAAGAAGAAAACACAACTTTGAAGAGACAAAACAAACATGTTAATTAAAACATGGTTAAATGAATGTTGAAGCTGTATGAAAAAGGGTAAGTTTTACAATTTGTTTCAAAGACAGTGAGGGTGTCAGCATTTTGGACCCAATTTCACAGCTGGTTCCATAGTCAAATCCCAAATGGAAGCTGCAGATATGAAAAATTTCAATCACCTTCAAGCTGTGGGCAAATTTACAAACACTGTTAAATGGTGAATCTTACCTTCCCAAGGTTGGTTTGTCCTGTGGATTTAGCAGACAAACAATGACTGTAAATGGCCCGTGTGGATAGTAAAGCAGGTGTTAGTTGTAATTCTGAACTTTACCACTCAAACTCTGGAGAAATAAATCCACACAGCATGAACTGACCGGTTATGCCTGAAACTCTCAGTTGCATCCTCAAGGGAATATGTATTTGTGGTATGGCAAGGATGATCCTTTTCATTTGACATTTTTTTGGTATTTATTACAATAACGATATGATGTGAAGTCAGCATAGGTATGGATGTTGGAAGACAAGCCTTTTTGTACTCTACCAGCACTAGCTACTTTTCTTGTCCCATGCATTTACGGTCATTGTTATGAACTTGATGTTAGACCTACCTTAAAAGTCTTAAAGAGAAGTTGGTCTACTCTGTTCAACATGTTGGAAGCAGCCTAATTGTTTTCTGACATGCCAAATTTTTCGAATTTGCAAAACCAAGACTTTATTATATCAGAAATTCTCTCCATGCATATTTGAGGAACACAGTACAGACAGTGAATACAAGAGAAAACACATTGAATTTAACAAAGTTTTATAGAACATGAAACTGATTTCAGCACATTTATGTAAGAGCCAGAAGGCCTGAAAACTACACCACAGATAGTTCAGGTATCTCTACTTCTGAATATACGTCTTATGTACTTAACGGTGCAATCTCAAGTCTTATCAAAGTTTCTCACAGGAATCTTGTGTGTGATAGATTGATGTGCTGTGCCTCCAAGAAAGAAACTAAATTGTCACCATCCTCAATCCTGTCTCTCCCCCGGTGCTTGTGACTCGGATATTGGCAGCCTAAGGCCCATCTGGGCACTAGTCATGAGCTTCTTGAAGCCCTGGAGGATCTATCAGACTGGGGGTACTAATGTACTTGTCACAACCATTGGAGTTCTCAAGTCAGACAGAGATAAACGCAGACCATGGGGTCAGAGAATCCTCATACATCCAAGCAGCCATAAAGCTATGTAAAAGACGGTGTAAGTAAAACCCTTAGGGCAATGTTCTTCAGCCTCATTATCTTAAGAAGAGGAAGTAAAAAAGAACAGGTATCATCTTTTAATCAGATGGTTGAAATATGTTCATAATTACCAAAGGGAAATGTAGTCCACCAATGACTGGAAGGCGGAGTTCGCTGTCTCCAGCTTAATTATAATTATCAAATTTTATAATGATCTGGTGTGTGTGTGTTTAAGAATGAGAGAGAGTATGAGTTTGAGCCTGTGTCAGCATATGATAGTAATGTAATGGACATCTGTTGGTTTTCATGCATATATGGCTGTGCATGTGTGTCTATTTTATGCAATATATTCAGCAGTGCCATTAACATATGTGTGAAAATGTGTTTAATGACATGAAAATTAGTGTTCTTTTTTATTTGTTCTTTTTGTAACATGACCAAGATGAAGAGATTATAGTTTGATTACAGATGATTCTGGAGAAAGGGTTCAAGCAAGCCAAATAGCGTGCCTGGTAAATATTCCCTTCCTGAGCAAGATGGCAAAGTGGTGCGTGTTGGCCACTTGCAGGTCCAAGGAAAGATATCCAAAGCATTTTGGTGATGTCTGGAAAGATATCAGATATGGATTATACAGTTTGGAAGACCTCACGTGCAGATGAACCCACCAAATATAAAGATAAAGTATGGTTTGCTCTGAGATAAGATACTGGTTATGCCAACTACCACATACAGTTGTTATTGTCGCTTCAAAACAGTAGTAGAATATTTATTAAAAGATACTTATGGTTTAAGACTGAGGTAAACAAATATACCAGATAAACACCAATAAGTCACGCCAGGTTCCCAATCTAATAGCTGCAATGTCAAACTGTCAGCACCAACCCGAAGGAACATTGTGGAGGCAGCCGTATATCTTACTGTAGGTGAAAAGGGTTTTTGTGGAAATTTATATAATGCAGCTGACTTTGATTTTTAAAAAACATACCAAAACCACAATGTGGTCGTGGTATCCTGATGTGTAATATACAAATGGGAAATATTTAATGATGGAAAACATTGAGCATCAGATAGTGAAAACTGTAGGACTCATACATGAAAGTTGGCTTAAAATAAAACAATATGTTGGCTTAGCCCATGATGGGAGAACATTGTTGTACCTTTATAGATGAGGCAGGACAAAGGAGGTCCCAGGCAGCGATTGATCCCACCACTTACCAGGTGAAAGTCATGCGCACTGACCAGTCAGCCAATGGGAAATCCCTGTGGCCATATAGCCAGGCCACATTAACATTCGGAGGCATAGTGACAGGACCCTCACTGTTATATATGTTTGTTCTGCAGTTGAATTCTCAAGATGTGGGGTGGTTGACTCTTGCAATATTGACTTGCAGTGAGCCTTTGCCTTGATTTTAATGTTCTTCAACATTATTCTACCCACACATAATGTTTGAGACTATATTTCTCAAATGCATATTACAGTTCTTTCTGTCTTTTTCTCTCTGATATTTCTGAACTTTTATTCTATTTAAAATGGTTTTCTTTGGGATATCTTTCACCAAAATTGCTGAGAAATCCATGTTAACATGACAGCAGAAATTAACCACAAACGAAAGGGTGACAGGCGTGGCAGGCCATGGGAGACTTAGCAAAGGGTCCCTTCAAAAGTCCAAACCCCTTTCTTCATATTTCCCCCTGAAGCCACCCCTCCAGAGGAATGCTTGTTCCAGAGGGTTCACGTTTGCTGGGGAGATCCACAGGTGACTCAAATATTTTATTTTTGTGTAAGAGTATTTGAATAATTGGCTGAAGTCGGGATGCAAAGAGGATTTTAAGCAATTTAGTTAAAAATGCTTCTGGAGCTGTTTTTCCAGGATCGCCCATCCTGGGTTAGGGGCTATATCCTCCCATCCAACAATCTCAAACTGAAAACATAACCTTTAAAGATATGGACATTATTGGCATTACCCTACGTAACCTGACTAAAACCAAGGAACAAAATGATGCATGCAATATTTCTGGTTAAAGTGCACATCTGTTGTGATGTTGTGGAAGCATTTGTCTGTGCATATATGACGGCAGATCAATTCAAACAATACTGGGTCTGCTGGAAATTAGAATGTTTGGAAATAACCACATCATTATTGCTCTCAAACTGATATAGAAGCTTTCAGTTAGGGATATTTGCCTCAGTTAAATCCAGATTCAGTTAGCAAAACCTACTGTTTGTTGACAACAGTTTAACCCATTCAGTCCAGACCAATGTAACAAATTACCTTAAATTCTTATTTACTGGCAACGATTAGCAAGCTATTTACTTGAATATGTTTTACAGTAGAATTACAGTAGTTCTGTTTCCAGTATTTTATGTATTGACTGAAATGAAATATCAAACTGTGTTTTCAGTTGTAATTACAGTACTGTTTGCTTAATTGTAGAAGAAAAATCTGTTTGATACTATGATTTCATTTACAGTACTGGTTTATTTACTGCATAAATAAAAATGGCTAAGCACCATTTATTTATGGTATTGTTTATGACAATACAGTACTTTTAGTAGTGGGTAACAGTTAATCACTGTATATTCAGTTATTTACTGTACAGTACACTTAAAATACTGTATCACTGTGATTTAATATTAGCCACCATTACAACAATAACTCATATTCTAAAATATGTTAGTTAACTGCAGAAAAAAAGATTACTCACATTTTTTAATTCAAGACATTTGATGAACAGGAATATGAGTAACGGGTTACCAATCTTTGCAGACTAAGTATCACTAAGTACCAAACCAGATTTCCAAATACCTCTTCAGATATTTAATGATATTATGATTGATATTTATTTATTTTAAATATTACAATCTACGACGGAGTATTAGGGCCACATTAAGAAAAATATTTTTTTACAAGCTTCGAGAATAAAGTCGTAATTCTACGAGAATAAAGTTGTAATTTTTATGAGAATAAATACGTAATTTTTACTAGAATAAAGTCGTAATTTTACAAGAATAAAGTTGTAATTTTTATGAGAATAAAGTGGTATTTTTACGAGAATAAAGTTGTAATTTTTTGAGAATAAAGTCACAATATTTATGAGAATAAAGTCATAATTCTGTGAAAAAGAGAATTATGGTGATCAGGCCTGTTGTTTGGACCAGTTTAGAGATCTATGGAGTGTTTGTTTCTATTTGAATAAATGAATAAATGTCAGTCGTAATCGGTTGTCTTTTTAGTCTTAATGATGAGGGATATCTGTTAGCAACACTGTCTTAGCAACACTGTCACATGAATAAATGTCAGTCGTGATCACCGAGGATGTGGTCAGGACCAGTAATATAAGCGCTCTTTCTTAAGCCAGTGGTCGCGACAAGTGTCTGTAGCGCCCCTAGTGGTAGTGACCACTGGGTCACGGTCAGGACTGTGCGGGAGATCACCAGGATTTATTCACACGGGGTCTTGTTGATGACATAGATTTACACTTCTATTACATGTTGAAGTTTCATGA
>JBBBVT010056927.1:0-10524 GCA_037177035.1 Craterocephalus eyresii | reverse complement strand
TATCTATCTATCTATCTATCTATCTATCTATCTATCTATCTATCTATCTATCTATCTATCTATCTATCTATCTGTACGTACACTATATCTAATTCCTATGATAAAGCCTTTATTTCACTTGCTTTGTAAACTTTTGTTTGACCATTAGGATGTTATGCAAGTCTATCAAGAATTTGAATCTTCTCTCATTTCATAGACAAAAATCAGAACCTTAATACCCATTTTGAATTAAATCTTTGTGGAAGTGCTGTGATCAACATTTTTTTCTGATCAGAGGTAAAGATATGGTTCCGCTCGTAGTGACGGGGCTTGTTTTACAGAAACTTATCCGTTACGACAGACAAAAGGAGGTACACACCCATCTGCCAGGTAGTCACACAGGTATGCTTTCCCAAAGTCCGGCCCTCTAGGATGATGCTGCAAGACGCTGGCATAAATACTGCTGCATGCGGGAATCAGAAACAGAGGAACTGAAACCGCATATTACTTCAAGACAAATTTGAACCTTCACATCATCAGAGTAAGTCCCTTCTGCTTTAATCACGCTTGCTAGTGATTAACTTTCAATAAGTAGGCTACTTGTATGATAATATAAAGTCACTTTTGCTTGATTTTATTAATGCAAACAGAAGACTACTTTGAGAAAAAGAATATTAGTTGGAAAAAAAAAGTCAGATAAATTGTTTCCTGCCCTGTGATGGACTGGCGACCTGTCCAGGGTGTGCCATGGCTTTCGCCTGATAATAGCTGGGATAGGCTCCAGCCCACCCTCAACCCTGAATTGGATTAAACTGTACAGAAAATAGATGGCTGAAATTGTTTCCTCTTTCTATTTGAAACTGTGTTTATCATAATGGTATGTTCTCTCATTACTTTTTGATTGGATTTCTTTAAAGAAAAAAGAAGTAGATATTATTTTTTTGCATTGATTTAGCCTACTTTACTTTATGGAAATAATTTGGTAGACTTAAAGAATAATTTCAGTAAAAATGCAATCAATTAATTGTTTTAAAAATGAAAGTCTAAGAATATTTATCTTTAAACTATTTAAAGAAGAAAATTTCACATTTTCCCCACACCTGCTTCATGTTTTATTCACTCTTTTGTGTTAATTTGTTTCATCTTGGCAGAAATGGAGCAAGCACTGATCCTGTTGTTCACCACAGTAATCCTTTTTGGGGCACCAGGCATCGATTCAAATTTGTCATTTGCAAGTAATCAAGAGGTTGGTACTCTTTCATTGAACACTGTCTGCATATGGCACTTTCTCAGTGCGACTTCTGTACTTAAGACCAAATTTATATGACGACCACAAACACGACTTTTCCTCAAATAAAGACAGAGAGCTTTGTTTACTTTTACTGCTTTGGGTGGCAGACTTTTGTCAGAAGTAGACAAACATGACTAGAAAAGTGTGTGCATGTCTGGGTGTACCACACTAGTGAGTTTAAAAGCTCCATTCATTACTGTGATAAACCCTGTAATTCCACCTTCATTTCCACCCTTAGAATATAACTTTTGAGGTGGATTTCAGAGAGGAACACTAAGAACCTTCCTGATTAAGATCAGCTATAATCAAGATGAAAGATTTGATCAAAAACACAGATGAAATGTCACTTTTCTATCAGTATAAATCTAATAATCTGAATTATAATTACAGGTTGATCCGTAACAGTTACACAGTTTTTCTAATACTTCTTTTGTGTGTCTACCAGTTTAACATTACAAGAACGGGGTGTGGAGTCAGCAAACTGTGCGTGGAGACACCAGATAACTGTGACCCTGCAGCAAACAGCTCATGTCTTTTTGGATCGGTGAATGCCAGCAACTCGATGCCTCCAAATGGTACAGACCTGGCCTTCCAGCTCAGCGGAAACTCCTCTGGATTCATCGCTCTGGGGCTCACACAGAATGCATCACAGGTACAACACAAAACCTTTTACATACTTCTAAGAATAGTTTGAATCAAGTTGCTTTCTTTAAAATATAAAGTGTTCATCAGAACATTTCATGGAAATGTGTATTTTAATGTCAAAACAAAAAAAAGAGGATTTTTGTGGTGAAATAAGGTAAAAGTTACTGTTTTTGCCCAAATACAAGAAATGAGTTTGACTTTAAGGTTTAACTCGAGTAAGGCGAAAATTACCACAAAAACTTTATTTTTCTTACTTCAGATTTCTGAGTTATTTTTTTCTTATTTTACTGACTTGATTGTACAAATAATGTTGTTTCTTTTTAGTTTTTATCCTTACACTGTCCTGCTAACAACTTGCTGTCAAGCCACAACATAAGTAAGATTTAATGTAACTGGGTAAAAAAACAACAGCCAAGCAGTTGTTCTGACTTTTGTCTTTTTTCTCAAAAATGTTTCCAAATGAAACAATTTGTCCAGCAATCTCTATTAAATGGAAAATATCACTTCAGTTGTAATTTTCATTTAGTTTTAACTTTTTGTATATCATAGAATTGAAAGCCAGATGTCCCCATTTAGATATTCACTACAATATGCATTTGAAAGTACCAAGAAAAAAGAATTGCTAAGTCCTGAGGTCAGGTTTAATCTAATCACGACTGAGATAGTCTGAACACTTATGCGGTGCTAAGTTTAGACACCAGTGACAAGTCAACCATTCACAGCATCCTCCTGCTGCCTGACTCAAATGCAAATATTTGCAGAGCATGCAATCTTTATGATCTCTGTCGATAAAGATAAAGAATTTACAGCCAGTAAATATTGTACCAGGGTTAAGAAAAAACTGAATCCTAACAGCATCACTTTATGCCCTTCCTGTGTCTCCTTGTTGCTCTTGTCCTAAGTATGAACACCTATTTGTTACAATGAAAACAAGGAAGCAGAAGCAAAAATGAAAATGCATTATGTATCTAAAGTCACTATAGGTGAGCACCGTCAAAACATGCCCTGTACAAACAAACCCTGTAGCTTTTGTCCTTATTTAAACATTCACTAGTCTTGATCAGTACCAAAAATAACATAAACGCAGACATCTACATCTCAAACGAGTTCAGTTAAATTCATTGGAAGGAATGGATAAAAAGAAAAAGTCAGCTTTGTATATCTCATACATCGTGCAAAGTAATAGGCTTTCAAAAACTATGTGAAGGCTTAGTGTGAACACGAAACCTACTTGTGACAATGCAAACAAGGAAACAGAAAGAAAAATAAAAATTCAGTATGTATCTAACGTCACTAGGTGAGCACAGTCAAAACAAGAAAGGCTGGAAACTCAAGTATTATGTTGAGTTGATCTGTTTACTCTAACAGAGACGTGTGATGTTGAACCTTTAACCACTGCCTCTGTCTTTCAGGGAAACACTATGCTCTTCGCCTGTGCTCAGAACAGCAGTGGGTCGTTCTTCTTCCAAACAGCGACTCTAAACAACACTAATAAGATGCTCACATCAGACAACAGGGTGAGGCCTCCACTTCACTGAAATGTGAATTCACACTTTCTATATTTTTCCTCTGCAAAACATATGAGGCAAACTATTTCATTCATAAACTAAATGTTATTTGATCTCCTGATTTCCCATTTTCAGACTGTCACAGAGATCCGGGGCAAAGTAGATGGGGATAGGATTCAGTGTGAGTTCAAAGTTCCAGATCTGAATGCCTCCAGTACCAGGAGCACCCAAGATACCACGTTTATCATCATCCTCGGGTCTGGAACTGTAAATGGAGGTGAGTTGTATGTTTTTTCTCATATAAATTAATATATTTGAGACAATAACCTATGAGAAGTCAAGACAATGACACCATTTTGTTTCAATGTTTTATGTTAAGACACTCTTGGGAATTTCACGATCCGCCTGACCACTGATGCTTTGAACCTCGCCGACCCCACCAGCAATAATGTCACCACTGCATCAAATACTACAGCATCACCCACTACAACAGGGGCGGGTTGTGCCCTCCACTCTCATGGTAAACTATGTACTTCCATGTTAAGGATCTATGACCAAAGATGCTCAATTTGAAGGGGATTCAGTTCACTTAAATACACCAAATATGCCTACAGCCAGTTAACAGTTTAGTTATGCTCCATCACCTACAGCCTATCTGGAGGCTTCATTATAAAACCATAATTTGTTCGATCATGAACAAGGAAGCTTGAGAAAAGATTTTCTATAGACCTTTAAGTAGGATATGTTTTATTTATTTATGAGTAAGCATAAAATTTAACATCTAAAATTAATTTGGAGTTTCCTTTTAATGTTAAAATAAATGTCATGGTTCTCGGTATGAATGAATTCATGGACTATTCCCATGTAGATCTGAAAATTATAAGCCAGATTTTACTTTGATTCACCCTGAAAATTGTATTTTGATCTCTAAACTAAATGTACAGCAGCAAAAAGAATGAATATTAGATTTTTCTTTAGTTGGAGCATTTCTTTCTTCTGGTTATCAAAGTTTAATCTTAAACATTTACCTCTTTTTAATTTGTTAATTAAAATGAATATAAATTAATGATTAAAAGAAATACTGTAAGGTTATAATCAACAATTAAAATGGTGAGAAACTGATAAAACATGTCTAGATTTTAGTTCTTTGTGGAAGTAGATTAAAAATTCTGAACCATTACTCTGATGGCATACAAGAAGTGTCAATTAAAGGACATGTTTGTTTCAAAACATGATATTTTTCCTCAGAGGGAGTTACAGTGACTGGGAATATAACCTTTAGTTGTATGAGGGTCTGTTAAAAAGTTTTACAAAAGTACAAGTAAATAAGTAAAAAAGAAGGGAAGAAGAACAAGAAGAAGAAGAAAACGATGAGCTGGTTTTGAAACATCATGAGCTGAAAAGAAAAAAATCTGGCTCAACCTGTTGCAATGACGCAGCTCAGATGCTGCAAAAGGATATTCAATAGTTCAGCGCCAGCGTGTCTTTAACACACATAAACAATAATCGTCTTTCTCTGAAATCAGCAGACCTGAACGTTTCAGAGAGGTGAGGAATATTTTGAAGACGACTCAGAGTACTCAGAATTTGTTGATGTTCTTACCAGGAGTACTCTGAGTACTCTGAATCTCAGTCAAAATATTCCTCATCTCCTCTTCAGAGGAGAGGAATATTTTGAAGACGACACAGTGTACTCTGAAGCTGAAGTTCTCCTGGTACAATGAGTCAGTGGAAAAATTGTCCTCAATTCTTCCAAAGGAACCAGTTTAAATAAAACCATTCAGATTGATTTAAGAGAAAATAGGAAACTCAAAGAGAGATTTCTAAGATAGATAAATGTTTTCATTTCAGTTTTTGTGTTACATTTAAAATTTTAAGATTTTTATTGATTCTGTATCAAATTAAAGACACACCTCTAAACTAGAGCAGGGAGCTAGAATAAAGTCAGCAGTCTTATTGTCTCTGTTTTCTCTAACAGCTCTGTTTTGTGTTTTCACATTTAACCCTTCTGATGGCTTTTCTCTTCCAGCTTTGCTGCTCCTGCTGAGCATGCTCACACTGTCCGTCCTGAAGACAGTCTGACCGCGTCCAGAGATGAAGCTGTGACCAAATGAAGACACTATGAAAGCAGCCAGTTCACACACCGGCTAAAACTGAGTGTCAGAGGATTTGTAAACTTTTATACTGAGCTAAAACTGAAAAATGAAGTTGATCTTTTTGCACTATTTTGTATAAATGTAATGAACACCTGCTAAATGAACTGATGAGAAATCTGTTTCATAGTTTCTACATATAAAGAGATATTTTAATGTAATGAAATAACAGTTTTCTTGTGTTCAAATTGAAGTGTGAGTCTATTTGTTGAATGAATGAAAGGAAACCTCATCTAACCCGAAAACAACTGAAACTAAGATTTAATCTTGTGTTTGTTAGAACCTTTTGTCTCACACGGAGAGCTGCATCTCTCGCTGCGCTAATCTCCATTTACAATCTGATAAAATATATCTGGTACTTCATCTGGTTGAAAAAGGTGCTTGAGATTTGCTGATTCAGTGTCTGATGAGATGTAGTGGAGATTTATTTCTTTGAAAAAGCTCCTGGAGTTCTGACAGGCGGCATAAAACATGTTTTGGTTGATTTTCTCTCTCATGCATGGAATAGCTTGGGCCTAAATGCTGAACTTCGATTTTAGGTGACCAAAGCACAGCCTGCAAATAAATGTGTGCCTCTGTAACCCACTTCAGCAAACCAGCCAACGAAATAAAGCATGAAATAATGCAAAATCGAATGAATCCGCATGGTTTGTTTTCTGTTTGACTACGCATCTGTTCAAGTGATGCATAGTAATCTTTTTCTTATGCCTGAGTTATTTGTTAATGTTTATGGGGGAGCTACAAAAAAAAACATACAGCGGAACAAAGTTTCGAGTTTGAAAATTTGGAAAATAAAGATTTTTAGAAATTGCCACCCTTTAAGTTTGAATGCTGTGAAATGTTGATAAAAACAGAATGCAGTAATTTGCAAATCTTATCCAAAAAAATATTCTCCCACTGCATAAACTACGTCTCAAAAGACCTCTTTTACCATGTAATGAAAGCATGAGCTCATTTGAAAGTAATGGCAGCAACGTGTCCAAAGAAAGTTGCAACAGGGGCAACAAAAGCCAAAAAAAGCAGTACTTTGGGATTTTTAATCTGTAAGGTACTACAGAAATAAAAAAGGACTTTGAAGTTTTATTCTAATGTTAAAATGACCGTCATGGTTCTTGCTATGAATACATTTATATACTATTTCCATATAAATCTGAAAATAATCAGCCGCATTTTACTTTTATTCACCCTGAAAATATTGTTTTGATCTCTAAACTAAATGCACAGCAGCAAAAACACACACAATGAATGAATGAATATTTGATTTTTTTTAATTGGAGCATTTCTTTCTTCTTGAAAACAAAGTTTAAACTATGAACTTAAATTTCAACTTAAACATTACCTCTGTTTTTAATGTGTTTATTAAAAACAAATTTCAATTGAGGATAATATGAAATACAGGAAGGTTACTATGAGAAAATAAAATGGTGAGAAACTGATAAAACATGTCTAGGTTTTAGCTCTTCGTGGAAGTAGATTAAAATAATGCACTATATATTATCACAATATATTATTGTGATAGTGTACAAGAAGTGTCAATTAAAGGACTTTTTGTTTCAAAAGATGATATTTTTCCTCAGTGTGAGTTACAGTGACTGAAAATAACCCTAATTTGTATGAGGGTATGTTAACCTGTTTTACAAAAGTAAAAGTAAAGAAGTAAGAAGAAGAAGAAAAAGAAAAAGAAGAAGAAGCAGAACTAGAAATGAAAAAGTGTTTTGATGAAAAAAAAATCTGGCTCAACCTGTTGCAATGAAGCAGCTGAGATGCTGCATAATGATATTCAGTAGTTTAGCGTCAACATGTCTTTAATACACAGAAACAATGATCTCTTTCTAAAAAAAAACAAAAAAAACAAAACAATGATCCCTTTCTCTGAAATCAGCAGACCTGAACGTTTCAGAAGAGGTGAGGAATATTTTGAAGACGACTAAGAGTACTCGGAATTTGTTGATGTTCTTATCAGGAGTACTCTTCGGGTACTCTGAATCAGTACTCTAAATCTCAATCAACATATTCTTCACCTCTTCTCAAGAGGAGAGGAATATTTGAAGACTACTCAGTGTCCTCGGAAGTTATTCATGTGCTCATTAGAAGTTCACTTGGTACTATGAGTCAGCAGAAAAATTGTCAATCTCAATTCTTTCAAAGGAAGTTTAAATAAAACCATTCAGATTGATTTCAGAGAAAATAGGACACTCAAAGAGCGTAATTGTTTGAATAAATGTTTATTGAAAAAAGTATCTAAAAACTGCGCATCCAGGAAGTAAACATGCAAACGGTTTGGCGTCAAAAAATATACTGTAAATTATGGACGCGAGTAAATTATGGACGCGAGAGAATTATGGACGCAACCCACTCAGGACACATGGACTGCATTGGACGAGCAGTATGGAGGAATTTTGACAAGTTTTTGTGGACTTTTTTCATAGGACGCAATTCAACATAATTTTAGCAGAACTCAACTAAAATGTAAACCTCCCGATATCTCCTGCTACCTGATGAATACGACAGGAAAGTGTTCCAAAGTGTCAATCAGCATGAGGGTGAGTAAACAAATGAAGGCACATCATTCTGAGGCAGGAATATTCCTTTAATGATGTTCATTAGTGGGGGTAAAGAATTTTGGGGATCACTAGTCAAAAAAAGAATATCATCCCCATAAAGCATTAATTTGTGCTCACTGCTCACTGCCACCACCCCAACTCCCTTAATAGTTGGATTTGCTCTTATAGCCGCTGCCAATGGTTCTAATACAATTGTACAAAAGGAGAGGCGACAGTGGGCATCCCTGTGGTGTGCCCCTTGCAAGAGAGACAAACAGAGATGCCAGACCATTCGTCATAACTGCTGCTTTAGGACTGCTGTACATTATCTTGAACCATCTTGCAAAACTGGGGCCGAAACAAAACCCCGACAGGGTCGAGTTAAGAAAACTCCACTCGACCCTGTCAAAGGCCTTCTCTGCATCTGATGAGATGGCCATAACTGGTTCTGTGCTTGAAGAGCCAAACCACATCAAATGCATGAGTCTCCTCAAATTCTCAGTAGAAGATCTACCTTTAATAAAACCTGCTTGATCTTTATGAATGATGCATGGTAAGACTGCTTCCAGTCTCAGGGCTCACCAGGATCCACAGCTTCTGCGTTTTTGCCTCGAGACTGCTTCCATTTCGAGGATGAGGACACACTTATGGGCTTACAATATTTGTAAAGCAAATTTCCGTAAAAAAAAAAATATCGGAAATGAAACGGATTAATCAAACAAATAAGTGGGGCTTTGGACAACTTTTACTGTGCAGGCATCTTACTCGACGATCCCACGCTTTTGTACTTTCTTTCCAACTTGATCAGCTGATAAATAAAGCTGTTCATTCATCCTGCTTCAGCAGAAATGTGGAAGTCATGTGTCACCCCTTTTTTTTTTCTCCCTTCATGCTTTCACATCTTATGTACCCCCACCTCACCAATCACGCAACATTTCTTGGAGCCCAATGAGATGAAAAAAAAAGTTCGGCCAGCTTGATGCATCGGAAAGTGTCTTCAACCACGTCCGGCGAGAAAAAAAAAGAACTTCATTTTGTCCTCGGGGCCTCGAGAACAAATACAAAGTTCAAGTGTTGATATTTCGAGAGATTAAGTGTTATTAATGAACATTAAAAATAAAGTGAAGGGACTTTCTTTGCAGAAAGGACTTTCTGACTCTGATCCTCCAGCCAGCAATGAAAATTGATCTGAGAATAGGTCAGTGAATTTAGAAGTTCGAGCTTATCAAATATTGCAAACACTGATCCCAGCTGCTCCCAAAGGGTTTTATATTTCATCAGGAAAGATGTGGAAGGTATTCTTCCCTTAGCATCTACAAAAAATGTTGAATGGGCAGAAGATGTCTAAACTTTGAGCCATTTTATTTTCTATTCAAGGAAAGAGAAGCTGGGAGAGAGCGGGCAGTCAGCAATGAAGACCTGTCTGATAATAACCCCCAATAACCGGTCAGGGTTGGAGAGAACAGGAAAGGGGGGATGAACAAGTGCTGCGACTTTTAGCCAGAGGGCTTCTGAGAGAAGAAGACGATGCAAGATAATTAAACTGTCAAACGTTTACAAGGAGAATGAAGAACAGAGATCTGAAAAAGAAGGAAGTGCATCATGGGACCTCCCTCGGCACTCTGGCAGCATAAAGCATAAAACCCCTAACTATATGATTTATCATAGAGTTAACATTATTTTCAGCCTGATCTTAAAGAGTGGAAGCGTGTCTTTCTCTCAAACCCAAACTGGGAGCTGGTTCCATAAGCGAGATCCCTATAGCTGAAAGCTATGCCTCTACTCTTAAACTCTAGGGACCACAATAAAACCTGCAGCTCTGTTGGCCTTTATCAGCTCTATTTACAAAGTTTCTGTAACCAGTAAACAATTCTTATGTTAACTATTTCCCCATGTACACACTAAAACTCCTGGGTTAGAAACACAATTTGGGTTATTTTTAACTCAAAGTTTGGGTTAAAAAGGGACCGACTATTTTTTTGGGGTTATTTCAACCCACAAATTGGGTTATTAAAATCAACATGTGTTGGGCAATAAAGCAAGAAAGCCCTATCAAAGCTGTTACAGTTTCGAAGTTTTAGAGGAACAGTCGCAGAAAGGAAGCAAAGAAGACAGAGAAGCCGAGAACCGAAGAACAGCTGGAAAAGAAAAGAAACTTGTGGGTAAGAAAGACAAGACTAAAGAAGATACTTTAACAAGTGAGAACACAGACAAGAAGGAAAAAGATAGAAAGAAGAGTGAAAAAGAGCCAGAGGAACCTCAGAGCAGATCAGAAAATTCAAAACAGGATGGTGAGAGCTTAAAAATGAACATGCATACCACTAGGAGGCAGCATGGCTATGTAAAACAGGTATACATTTAACATGTGCTTATGATACCTGTTCTGAGTATTTTACACATCATAT
>JBBBVT010056867.1:0-10526 GCA_037177035.1 Craterocephalus eyresii | reverse complement strand
GTTTCAGCTCAAACTTGTATATTGAGTGTATGCAATGTTAATTTAGTTTTACTTTAATGATCTAAACTATGCTCATTTATAATTTTCTCCAAATAAATAAGTAGGTCATGATTGAGGCATTTAACTTGAAGGCTATTGGTATTCTATTCTGCCTTTCCTTCTCATAATAAGTTATTCATTGTTGTTTTGGGTGCATAAACTAAAAGTCAGAGATGGATAACATGATATGAAAGGAAACAAAGTCGCTTATTCTTATAAAACATTGAAGTCAAATCTGTTAAGGGTTATAAGAACGGAAAGACTAGCATGTAGTTTGTTATTAATAACGCCCGGTTTTTTCTTTTAATGCAGTCAGTGTGGCTTCATGCTTATTTCAGCCACCAGAGAGCAGACCAGTACTGATTACATAAACTGCCATGAAAAGATAAAGGAGGATTAAAGTTTCTAGGTCCTGTAATCCAGGGCACTTCCAATCTAAGCTGCTGAACGTTTGACCACCTTTCTGGCTGATTGGATTTCATCATATCTGATATGTCTGATATCCAGTTTGATTGACTGTCTCATCACAAACACCCCTATGTGGGATACGGTCCCACCCAGACACACTAACACACAGGCCAAGGTATAAAGTAATCCACAGCAGGGTGGGATTATCACCAAGAAAGTTGTAATTTTGAAAGAATAAAGAGGCTAAAGATCCAGATTATCCAGAAAAACCCTGGATTAAGTCTGGGGTCAGACTGAGAAAGTTCTACTTTCCTTTCAAGCATTCTGCTCTATATCACTCTGCACGTATGGAGAAACTTTCTCAAAGTTGAAGCAGTCCACCCAAAGTGCAAAAGGAATTCAAGTGAAAAGAAGAAGGAAGGAAAAGACATTTCATCAGCAGAAGAAAGCGTCAGAAAAGAGCTGTTGATGAAAGGAGCTGCATGTACTGTAACATGTGGAAAATATGTATAAAAGAGAAAAGGAGTCAAACAAAAATCCCCTCTTGCTCAACCAAGCTAAATTTGACTTTGTATCTGTCACAAAAAGAGGATAGAAGGAGTAGAAAATCCCCATACTGGGCTGAATGGAGTGCTGTTGTTTTATAATTCAGGAAACTCCTTTTGAATGGAAGGATATGAAAAAGATTAGAGGTTAGTGCTCCACTGCAGGACTGCAGGCGGATTAGAAAAAGATAATGAAACAGTAGTAGAACAGTGAGAACATCTGATGGAGGAAGATGCTGAAAATGATACAGCCTGAGAGATTATGTACAGATTGGTGAGAAATAGCTGGTACCGATGAGAGACGAGGAGAGAATGAAGGAGAGTACGGGGAGAGTAGCTTTAAAAGGGCTTAATGCTCTACTGTGGTACTTATAGCTGGCAGATGCTGACAGGACTATTAAAGCTGAGTTGCATGTCAGTGATTTTATTTTGATCATCATGCATTTAAGAATAAACTTGTGCAAAAACTCATTGAGAGATGAGGAGCAGACTTTTGTGAAACACATCGATATTAAAAAGAGATGATGAAAGATTACTGGAAGGTTTTGTACACATTATTGTCAGAGACAAGGGCGTAAGGATGGAGCAGATCCCCAAAAGTATCCGCTAAATAAACATACACAAACCATAACATTAAGCAGTTGTAACAGGTATAGCTACTATTTGTATCTGCTAAATCAGCTGAAAACAGCTAACATTAACTGTTCCGACGGAGTTTGTCCTCCACGCCGGCACAATGGCCTCCGTTTGAACTTTAGCTTAAACCGAAAACCACTGTGTACTTTAAATGTACTGCTCAAAATGGTGCAAGTTCCCCTCCTATTAGAGAGGTTTTGTACTGCTACTTAAACATGGACAAATTACTGATGGGATAACAACGATGAATCAGCAGCAGATTTCAACTACCAGCTAAGGATTCAGAAATATGATGAGGCTATGGCCGATGGTGGGTAAAGAAAAGAGACCACAGTGTGTTGGACGCCTCAGAATATCTTTATCTTATAGAATGAAGCCACATGGGGACTCCTCATCCTGAACACAGAAAAAACACGTTGATGACTTTAGAAATAAAGAGCTGTCGTAGCACAGTTGTTTACCGAAGCACCATCCGTCTGATCTGAGACTCAGCTCGCCTGAAGAAATTTGCAGAGTTTAATGGTTTAAAACGTCCCTAGTTAACGAAGCAAATAAACTAAAGACTATTTCAGGACACATCTAAATGTACGTTTCTTGAAAGCATTAGGGTCCATGTGATTCTTGTTGTTGATGCAAAGAGGCCCTGGAGAGACAGTCGGAGGCCGACTGCTCTAGACTGAAGTTATTAAGCACCTGGAGATGTCGTCAGATTTTTAATTTAATTCATTATTATTTTTATAACAATAACAATAATAATCACTATTATTATTGTTATTTTAATAATGATAAAAGATTACTAAATTAAATTTTATCGAAAACATGAGAAAAAGAAAAGCACATTCTCTTCATCTCTATGATTTTATATTCTATTTATGAAAAATTTAATTACACAGCCATTTAGCTGACGCTTTTATCCAAAGGGAGATTGGAAGAAATGAGGGTAAGGAGTCTTGCCCAAGGACACGACAGGTAACTGAGGTGGGAGCAGGATTTGAACCACCACCATTAACATTAGTGAATGACCAACTGAGCCACTGCCCCGTTTAATTAATACAATATACTGATATAATATAATTTAGATTTAGTTTCTTTTCTTATCTTTCTGAGCCAAGCTCTGTTCCCTTTTTTCTGATCTGTATTTATTAGCTTTCGTTGCACCATTCGTAAAGTTTTTAATATGTTACATAAAGTACTTTGAATTTTGTTGTACAGGAAATGAGCTGTACAAATAAACCTGCCTCTTATTACATGACAGCATCAATATGCATTATTTCATGAAGACCTCATATTCAGTTTAATAAATCAACATTTACTAATGATTCCAAAGCTGTATAGTTGTAAATGAAGCCTCTCCACTGTGGGACAAGCAGGTTTATGTATGTGTATGATTAGTCTCTGAAAGATAAACAAAGAGGTGGTAATAAAGATGTTTGCTTACAGAAATAAAGTGTAAAACCATGTGTTAAACTCAAATCCCCACACTGCATGTTATAAGAAAAATTGATGATGGCCCTCAATCACGTTTAGAACTTTCTGCATGCAGGTGCTTTCATCGTCTCCGACACTAACTGAGGTTGTGAAGTTAAGATGCCTTCAAAGATTTTACCTTTTAAAATCCTAACTGAGAAAAAATGCGGAGAAAAGTCCAATTTTTCAAATCTGAAGCCTCTATTTGGCCCTTTAACAAAATGTAGGTGAAAGTAATTGTAAGTTTCAAGTAATTGAAAGTAATCTTTGTATATTTATAATGTATTACCATATGATATATCATAACTACCCCCCACTGTGTTTTCCCTTACTTCCTGGTATCCATTAGAGGGCAGAAGACAAGTATTATGTCGGGTATTACAGGGTTTAAAAAACTTTTTCCCATGAAGTGATGCAAAATGTCTCAGAAACTGTACATTTCAAACAGGATGTGTTTGGCAAGCCCTGAAGTAAATCAAGTCTTGCTTTAATTCTTACTAAAGAGGTGATTCAGACAATAATTTGGATGGTAATAAAAGCCTTCATATGCGATCATGAGTCCACTACATTTACCCATCTGTGTCATCGAAGCAATGGCAACGTTGCAAATCTTTTGGATCATCGCTGATGTCTTTCCTCCTTTATATTGTGTCAACACATGCCTGAATGTTGCAGACCTGCACACTGACACAACATTCTGCTTTTATAGGAGTGTTCGTTGATGATCAGATGATCACTTAATCAAGCACCTTTGTAGTTCGAATGGAAGCAGCTTGGGTGAGCTTGTTTCTGCATTTCAGCTTATTTTGTTTGTTCTGGAAAATGACCTGGTATGCCATGTCGCTCAGCTGATATTGGATTAATCTTCTGGTCTCTAATTTTTGACCTCATACAGACCAGATGAATCATTTTTATTCTATCCTGATATATAAATCCAGAATGAAACCAGAATGTACATTATTTTTCATACAATACAACGTATGATTCTATAAAATGCAACTGAAATCATGCCAATTTTTTTTCCCTGCTTAATCCAAATTAAGTTTGTGGTAGGGCTGGAGCCTTTACAAACAAACATGCTCTCTTTCTAGTTGTGAATCGCACGGAAGCCAGAGTACCTGGAGAACACGGACACTCAACGTACTAGTTGAATATTGAGTGACATCAACACTGTGTGGGATCTTTACTGTCCTCAATAAGATTGATCATGACTCTCCTGCTGACTATCCAGGTATTTACAGTAATATTTCAATGTTTCTTCTCTGTAAAACTTTTATGTGAAACCTTTCCAGCTGACCATGCAGGACTCATTGGAAGGAGAGAACTTGCATCTCGGTGCTGCATAAATGTAAACAGGATCTCTCCTCATCCTTGGCTGCTCAAAAGAAGTGTAAAAATACCAAAGATTCATCTAGATGTAAGTCATGCAATGCGGATGTATACAGTTCTCTTTTAAAAAGGAGAAATTCTTCATAGTTCAAAATCATTTCTCTCTTACAACAGATACAGTTTGGTAATGAACTTCCTATTTTCAGAGTTGAAGGTCAGTTTTAGGTCAGCTGATATTCCTCAAATTAGTCGAAGCAAAGTCTTTCATTTTGTGACTGTATGAATGATATCAGTGGTTTTTTCCTTGAGGACCCTGGTCATCCAACTACCGAAAAGCTGTGGACCCCCTCAGTCCCCCACCTGACCCACACTGAAACCATACCTGGTTCGGACTCCCACATGATGAAAAATAAAACATAAGCAGATTCACTTCAACTCGTCTTATGTGGACGTGGACATAATTTCAACTATCAGCAGGCTCATCCAGTTAAACCTTGTGGCCCCTCTGTGCTCCAGGGCCCAACGTTGGAACCACTGCATCATGTGTCTTTTATCTGCAGCACCAGCTGGATGGTGGAGATGGCAAAGGTGAATAAAAACTGAATGCAAAAACATTTTAATCCATCCATTTTCATCCCAGCAGTTAGGCTGGAGGCATGTTATTATGACTCAGAGACAAACATCCTCCACTCAATATTTTTCTCCCCATTTATTCATTTTGCTTTTTAAGTTATTCAGTGAATTTAAGGCAGGCCAGTCCTCTATGTTGTTGAGCTGCTGATTTTCATTTTTCTGAGATATGCCAAGTCTTTTCTGAAACTGTTGTGTAGTCGGAATATATCGGACATGGGGTGATATCATGTACAGCAAATGAAAAACTCTTTCTTTGAATTTCATGTCAAAAACCACATTTATACATGACTATAATTTGTAGGTATTCCCCTATGTGTTTTCAGAATGCAGAACCTCTGAGGCACTTTCTGCTGCATGCTGTTGCATGTTGTTGCTGTGCTTGGATTCAGGTCCTTCTTTTATTTTATCATTCACTCATTTTTTGTTGGTTTCTTGTTAATCCATCACAAATAATTCAACAAAATTATTTTGACATTTTATCTGTGTCCCAAGTGAATTACATTTTGGTTGGTTATTACTTAGATCACTGTACTTTGTTAAGCAGCTTCAGCCTCTTTGAGGTTGTAATTCTTTCTTTCTCTAAGTTCATACAAACCTAAGTGCCCCCACATGTCTTCTTTCAAAACACTTGAAGTTCTTTTTGAAGTCACTCCCTAAATATCTCTTCCTTCCTCTGAGAACCTCTGCCTTTAACCATAAGACAATAAATGAAGTTCAAACGATGATTAAAGCTGAGTTTTACTAAATCAGAATAGGTTAGTCTCATATCTTAACAACTTTGTCTGTAATAAACATGTTGAGCACATTGGACAGAAGATGGGAAAAGGCAGAAAATCAGTGGAATTATGTGAAATGTCAGAATAGGGGGGAGGAAAGTGAGTGTCAGAAATGCAGCAGTATGAAGAACTCCTGCAGGGCTTGGCTTCAAACACTCACTGCATAGTTTCATGCACTGCATTCTGTTTTAAAGTAAAAACGCCACTGCTGTAGCGGATGCACATAAAAGTTATGCATACAGTAATACAGAAGTTTTATAGATCAAATCACCAACAATTTCAGCAGGCCATTAGATCTCTATTAAAATTAGATTCAAAATGTGTACACTATTCACAATGAGTTAGGGATATTGTTATTGTTATTACCAGAGTGCTTTTTCTATTTTTAATTAAATAAATAAGTATTTTGATATTACTAACAATAAATAAGAAGAAGCATAATTTTCATTAATTTAATATTTAACATCCACCTCGTCTCACAATATCTCTAACTTATTGTGAATCATATTTTTACAGATGGCATTTTATGGATGATGCACAATCATTGAATATCATTTAGTTAGAGAAAAATGCTGATTAAACTTACCCTGTGCTTTAAGACAAGAGAAAATCCAAAAGTAAGTTTGTGTCTTGCTGTCAGTCTTGCTGTTAGTTGGGTTTGAGAATGACTCCAAAGGCTGAGACTTCTTGAGTGAAGGAGCTCTGTCAGTGTAGCTTTGTTTTATTGCAGCTTTCACTTATGCTTTCTACTTTAGAGGAAGTGGGAGTTACCTTGCAGTAATAACACCCACTTACGGGGAGTCCTTTGTCAAACAGAGGGCATTCTAACTTGTCTAAAAACAGTACTTTCCTTGTGATTATGCACAAACTGAAAGCCCTGTCAGCTGTTGGTACATTTCCAAACCTTTGACCAATGCTGCAGACTCGGATTTCAACAGATGGATTCTTTTAGTGTCAAATAACTTGCTGACAGGCTGAGTCATGTTCCTTTTCCAAGCCTTGACAAATCTCCCATTTTTCATTATGCCACAACATCTGTCTCTTCTTTGAGTGGATTTAAAAACACGAATAAAAGAATTTGGGGCTTAATTTACATGAATACATTACTTGTCAGTTTTTCTCTGTTTTCCTTCCTGATAAAATCAGGATTCATATGTCCTTCTGTTTAAGTGCTTCATTCAGGAGAATGACAGATAAAACTCTCAGAAACTACAACCACACAAAACCAAGCATCACCAACACAACACAACATTTAGGCTGTCAGTTAAAACAAGTAACATTCAAGCTCAATGAGATTCACATGAATATTCCTCAGTCACACTTAATAATAATGTACAAAGAAAGGCTTGGTTAGGGCACGTCTCAGGAACTCAGGAGCTAAACGAGTACTTAGTGGTGAACACAGCCCAGGTATTTTAAAGAAATACTGGTTAGTTATTAGGGAAAGCAAAGAGGAATTAATTGAGAATTACTGATCACTTTTCAGGGAGAAGAAAGAGCACCAACTATCCAGAACACAGCTGAGTTGGACGTTCATTATTGGGGGTTTTCACAACTTGAGACATTATTTGTAGAGGAGAGGCTAAGTGAATGGTGGTGAAGAAATAAAATCGTATTCAAGAGGGTTTTTATTGTTAAAAAATAAATGAATTACTTCCTTGAGCATGTATGGTTCAACTTTAGTCCATTATGAGTTCATCTTGGTCTTCTTGCTAATATGATTATACTGCATGGTCATTATTTGCTTTACAAAACAGAAAAAAGGCCATGAGAGTTGTGATTTTTTCCCCAAAGCGGAAGAGATATTGGCTTTGGGGAAAGCCAATATGTCAATGAAAATGGCAAGAGATAGTTATAGATAGTTTATTTATTTCGAACATGTTATACATATAAAAAATATATATATACATTGTACAATATAATTCTATAATTTAATAATACACATCCGAAAAGGAGTGGGAAGAAGCCTTTGCTCATTTATTTCAATATTGATATACATAACAGATACAGTATTTCCAGTGATTCAGTATCACCACCATCGCTATCTAAATAAAGCTTAAATCTAAACAATCCCTCTGTAATCACAAGCTTCTAGTTTGGGGTCGAGTGTGAAAGAACAACCTTGAAAGTATCTACATGATGCCAAGAAAGAAAGATTGTGTCCACAACCAGCAAGCTGTGAGATCAAATGTGACATTTGACCAGCACAACGCCCGCTGGTAACACAGCATGTGCTAATGTTACATTAGCCTACAGTTGTACCACAGAAAAAATAAGCTGCCCTTCCACAGAAGTGGGACCGAAGAGGAAAGGGGAGGGGATGATTTAGAAAACATTTTCGGTGCGTTGCATTGAACAAAATATTTCTTATGTCTCCTTCTGGCCAAGGAATTGCAGCAATTCAACTTTTTTTTCTTAAAACTCCACTGGATGGAGTTTTTTCTATCTTTCCAGGAATCAAGTTTATTACATACAAGTTTTGTGGTGGCCATTCTTTATGGGGTGTTATTAGTGGACAGAGCTGCAAAGTCCTCTAATTCTGCACATGAGTCCTGGTTTGGCTTCTTTTCTGCACAGCAGATCGACAATATGGCTGTAGAACCAAATATCCAGAACAAGTAATCACCATCTGAACAATCACGAGGGAGTATTTCTGCGTTCTGCGCTCATGTAACCGGGATAACAATACAAAACTAATATACTGATTGTTAATTATTGATCTTGATTTACACAGCCATCAGAAACTGTTTCATCCACCGATCTTTAAGAGTTTTAATCATAGGGGTCAAATTTAAACTTGTTAATTTATTTAGCCTAATGAAGTAAGAGCATTGTTAATCTATTATTAAGATTTTATCTTCTCATCTTACACTTCTGTGGTGGGACTTTGACACTTGTGTGAGCCTTTGTTCACACATTGCAGAAACCTGCTAGTAATACTTAGCAGAGAAATTCCCCGCATTACACGTGACTCTGAGGTGGCAATTACTCATGTCAACTTAGATGTTCATGCTTCGCTTGGGTAATATTACAAGACAGCATGGTATGAATTTTAATTACACAGATGATGCAGCTCAGCTTCTTATCCAAAAAACCTGATGGAACCGGTGTGTTAGTTAGCAAAGATGTCTTAAAGACATGAAGGCCTTCTTTTTTTCTGTCTTTGGACTCGAGAACCTTGGGTCTGAATGGACTTTATGCACAGCTCCACTACTTCCTGAACTTAAGCCAGCTGCTTTGTGTCCTGTCTATCATTACTGGACGAACTGATTAATCCAGGTGTGTCTGACCTGAGTAAATGGCCAGACACACCTGGATTAATCAGTTCATCCAGTAATGATAGGCAGGAAACAAGGAGCTGGCTAAAGTTCAGGAAGTAGTTGAGTTGTGCATAAAGCCCATTGTCTGTCACTAATGGCTTTGCTTTGGGTTCCAGTGTGACTGTGAGAACCGAGTTAACTCTGACCAGGAAATGTCCCATCTGTCTCACATGACAGATTTCTAGTGCGATCCTCATTTATCGACAACACATTGTCAAAATGGGAAACATCATGTCTCAGAATAATGCAGGAAACTGATCCACTTCTGTTACTTCCAGACTGGACAACAACTCTTCATTATTGGGATGTTAGGGGGTTAAGGGTTAGATTAATCTTAATCTTAGCAGCAGCAAGGGTTCTGATGAGAACTAAATCATTTTTTCCCAGTTTTAGCCTCAATTCATTACCTCCTTGTTAAATCCAATTTATTTTTTCCTTCCTTATAAAGTTCCAGCTCCATAAATCCCACAGCTCCATATTTTCCCTGCAGATCTCTTCGCTCTCAGACTGCAGGTAAAAAGCCTGCTTATGCTCGACACGCAGAGGGATGCACAGTTTTCCCTTCACATCTCGTTTCTCTTTATTTTAAATGAATAAATTACATCCTTGGCATCATAAACTGGTATTGTTCTTCTTCTCTCACAGCAGGTCTTCCTGGCTAAAAGTTGTGACACCTTTATAAGCAGTAATTTGTGTCAGTGTGGATTTGTCGTACCTGGATTATAGTGAATTGGATTCTTATCATATATTGTTGGGAATCAGCTCCCTCAAACTCTGTGATCAGGGTGCAACAGGTTTCATCGCCTCCACCTCTGACAGACACTGGAATGAAGTTGACTTCAAGGGTAGACAGTGGGAATTTTCTTCTTTCCAACTTGCTTTGGTCTACTACTCACATATCCTGTTTTATGGTTGGGACACATCGTTGTTAGGACAGTAAGATATATAAGAAGCTGCTCATGGGATTTACCAAGTCAAACCTGGGATAGCTGGAGGTGATTTGTAAGGTGAGAGTTTTATAACATGTTGTGACATGGAATTTCTCGGATTAAGAAATCACAAAACAAATATGCTGCAGAAAAATTCATAAAGTCAATATAAGTTTATCATTCCCCAAGGGCAGGCCCGTAACTACCATTCAGGACACCGAGGTCATGTCCTCAGTATTTTTTTTCTCCAAATAATGAAAGCCGTTGTGACTTTGACTGATCGGTTGTACTGCCGCTCTTGATGTGCAGTATTTCTGCCACTCCGGTAGAAGCGCAAGTGAGTCATAGACGTACTACAGTTGCCTAAGTGTTGCGTTAAAGATAGAAGAAGACGAAGAAAAGCTTGTTATGTTTGAATCAATCTTAAGTTTTTATAGGAACACA
>JBBBVT010056551.1:0-10537 GCA_037177035.1 Craterocephalus eyresii | reverse complement strand
ACACACCCACACACACACACCCACCCACAACGCACACACCCACGCCCTCACACACACACCCACACACACACCCTCACATGTGGTCCGATCTTAGCCAGCATGCATTTGATGTGGCTAGGATGCTGCTGTGCCACAAACCTGTGCTTGTTGCTCCAGACCTGTCTTGCCCATTTATGCTCGAAGTTGATGCTAGTACCTTTGGGGCCGGAGCTGTTCTCATACAGGAGGACGCTTCTGGTATCTGCCACCCGGTTAGCTATTTTTCGAAGAAGTTCAATAAACACCAAATGAGGTACTCAACCATCGAACAGGAAGCTTTGGCGCTCCTTTTGGCTCCTCAACACTTCAAGGTATATCTTGAATGCAGCCTGTCACCGATCACTGTATTCACAGACCACAACCCAATCGTATTCCTCGAACGCATGTATAATCATAACCGGCGTCTCATACGGTGGGTTCTGCTGCTTCAGGATTACCCCCTCTAAATCTGCCTTAAATGGGGATCGGAGAACGTGGTCGCAGATGCGTTGTCCAGGCTTGGTGCGTGAGTATGGCTGGCCTGAGACACACCTTCGTCCCCTGGACTCTGATTGGCTGCGGCCTTGGCCAATCCTGGTGGACCTTGCCGGTGCCCGGAAATAAAAGCCTCACCACCTCATCATTCGGGGGGGAAAGTGGTTCATCACTAAACGGCTTCCCCTCCGCTTACTGGACTTTGACATTTAGATTCGTGTGTGGTTGTTTAGTGCTTTGCGTCCGATAGACATTTGGCTTTTGTAAGTAGTTTTTGTGTTCGCCTTTGAAAGACCGTAGGTCTCTGTTTTGTGTATTCCTGTTGTGGTTTTTATATGCTTTCGGGTTGTTTTCAGTTAGTTTTCTATTTATCTCCCAGAGGTTTGAAGTTCAGTTGTATTTTGTTTTTATTTTGTATTAAAAAGTGACCAGTGCTGCCTTTTGTTGTATATAGTTAAACTTTTGGGTTTTGTGTTAGATCAGCCCCTACCTTTGTTAAGTTTTCCTTATTGGCCTGTTCTCCCTCTGCGCTTTTTGTTAACTTGTGAGCCAAAAATAAACCTTGTTAAAACTTACCAACTGGCGAAAATCCCTCCTGTGCGTCTCAAACCTCCTAGCAGAGCTGGGACGTAACAGTCATCAATTTTAAGTTTTACTTCCCCATTCCTCAGTGTGTGACCAGTTTGAGTCGCCTTCTCCTGCATCATCTTTATGTTATGTAACGTTTCTACGGCTTGTATAATGGTTGGATGCCCGCAGTTATCTGCCAGGCTATCAGCTGATCAACTGTAAGACAGTATTAATCATGCTACATACAGTTTCCATGGACAGTGTGGTTCTGTGCAACTTCCTCATAATGGCGGTGACAGTTTTAAAACAAAATAGCACCATTAAAACGTATTCAGTGGTTTGACAGGGGGATGGGACTTGCTGGTGCAATGTGCCTGAGTGTGTTTTCGTTATTGGTTGGGAGGAAGTAACGACTGTAGTATCAAGCCACATGATGGGTTGTAATTAAAAGGAAGAATAATGTGTTTTTCTATTGAATTTTTTATCAACCCATTTTTTTTCTCGATTGCACACATGTCCATCAATATACTATAATTTGTTATCAAATTATTGCCCAGCCCAAATTCTGACTGACTAAATCACCATGGTACAGAATACTGAATTATAAGGTGTGATGTTCATGTTTGTCAGAGTTGTCTGAGAAGAAAGGATGCTGCACTCATCACCCAATTACATGAGCTGGACCAGCAGATCAGTGACCTGCGACTGGATGCAGAGGCATCACATGACCAATTGGAAATGGACAGCCGACCAAGCTCAGGTAGAACAAGTCCCAGAAAACTACAAATGTCAGGCTGCTTTGCATTTCTTTACGTTTGTTGGTGTTTGATTGTATAAAAGTGATTTTCCTACAGTTTAACATAATTGACATAATCCATGGCACGGTTTTGATTGGATGATATCTTTTACGTCACTGCAAGGATTCGTTGAGTCTGAAAGATCTGACTCAAGTCATCTGAGAGTAACCTGTTCTTAATCCGGTATGCTGTTGTTTTCCAGGTCTGGTCATGATTCAGGAGGTGACAGAGTCCATCAGTCTTCAGGATGATCACATTAGCTCTTCATTTCTTGTCTTCTCCAGGTTTTTATGAGCTGAGCGATGGCACGTCGGGCTCCCTTTCAAACTCCTCCAATTCCGTTTTCAGTGAGTGTTTCTGTCCAGCGGCTGATGCTGGTGGACACTTCCTGTCCACAGGTATGTCTACATGTAGATATGAAGCTGCGTCTGTCAAATCCACATCTTTTATTATTTCTCTCTATGTCTTCTTTCATTGTGCAAAAAGCGATAATAGTTGCATGGCAGTTGTAAGAAAAGGAAGCTTTGACATTAAGTTAACCAGAACATTACCCCATCCACGCATCTGATCTGGGATTGGGTCACAGGGGCAGCAGCCTAAGCTGTCCTGACATCAGCCAGGTCAGCCGGGGGGATCCTGGAGGACTCCCAGGCCAGCAAAAACAGATAACAAGCGTGTCCTAGGGCTACTTAATGAGATGTCCAAGTCACCTCATCTGGCTCCTCTGGGTG
Source organism: Craterocephalus eyresii (assembly GCA_037177035.1). Taxonomy (NCBI): domain Eukaryota; kingdom Metazoa; phylum Chordata; class Actinopteri; order Atheriniformes; family Atherinidae; genus Craterocephalus; species Craterocephalus eyresii. The sequence continues at coordinate 7,926 of JBBBVT010056551.1, read as the reverse complement.
TGGATCTGCAGCATATCTATTCTGAGTAAAGCTTAGGAATGTAGATCCACAGGTAAATTAGGAGCTTCGCCTTCTGGCACAGCTCCTTCTACACCACAATTGACTGACGCAGAGTCCGCATCACTGCAGATGCTGCACCGATCTGTCTATCCGTCCTTTCCTTACTCATGACCAGTAAGTAAGGAAACAGCAACAGAGTGCATGTGTAGCTGAAGAGGTTTCAATGGAAACTGTAGGTGCCGATATGTGGAAGTTACACAGAACTCAGGTCGTATGTTCTGTGAACTGAGGCAGAACGGATCTTTTACATGGACAGTGTGGCTGTAAAGCTCTGCAGGAGGCTTCTCTGGACAAGAGTGAGGTATGTATCTGCTGGTTGAGTTAGCTACCGTATTTAGCGTCATTAAAATACACTGCTCCATAGCTAACAGCTGATCAGCTGACAGTCTTGCAGACAGTTGCTGAGACATCTTAGAAATGGCAGAAAACTGAAGATGATGAAGGGAGAAGACAACCCGAACTTGTCACGGTTGTTGGAAGTGAGGACGTATTCGAAGAATTCCCTCAAACAACCCAAAATGCCCCAAGTTGAAGTAAACAGCCTCCATCTCCAATGTACAGAGTTGTCAGAGCACTGACTCACCCTCCTGAGCGACCGGATCGTCCAGAACCTCCTCAAAGTTGTTCTGCATGGCTTCTCTGAACTCCTCCCATGCCTTTGTTTTTCTCCTGTCAGTGGCCCTACTACACGTTTGGGCCTACCAGGTCTGACAGGCATTCTCCCCCACTATCTGAGCCAACTCACCACCGTGTAGGATGACATGCCTTTTTTCTCAATTTTGCGGCCTTGAGAACAGGAACAAATCTCTTGCTTCTCGTTTTGTATGTAACAAGCTTAAAGTCGCCTGGCAGGACGATGGAGTCCCCGAGAGGAGCTCTCTCCAACACTCCCTCCAATAACTCCAAAAAGGGTGGGTACTCTGAACCTGTGTCTAGTGCATAGGCACAAACAACAGTCTAGACCCATCACCCAACCCAAAGACATCTCATCTACTGGGGTAAAATGCACAGTTGCCAAGCCGGGGGAGAGGAGAATGCCCATACCCACTCTTTGCCTTTTATCGAGAGCAACTCCAGAGTGGAATAGAATCCTGTCCTTCTTGAACACACCGGTTCCAGAACTTAAGCCAGATATAATTGGACTCAAAGTGAGTCCAATTATATCTAGCATGAACCTCTCAACCTCCGCACCAACTCAAGGTCCTTCAACGCCAGAGAGGTTACGTCTAACCTCCCTAGAGCTAGCTTCTGCAGATCAGGCTCCCAGGGTCCTTGCCTTCAGCTGCTGATTGGCTCACATCACGTCTTCTGACCCCTACGGCCCCTCCTGCAGGAGGGGCCACCATGTTAGACAGGTCACATCACAGGAGAAGAGATAGGCTGGAGATTTTTTCTCATTATCATTTGTTATCATTATATTATTATTATTTTTTATTATTATTGTAAGATATATGGAGTATTTGTAAACACAGTGCAATAACTAATTTTACTCTCATGCTTTGTATCTCCAGATGAGCTGGTCAGTTGTTTGGACAGTGGCGTCCTGGTTGGAGGAATTTGCGATGACCTGTCTCCCTTTGCTGCTGTTCGATGCTCACTCTCGGTTCCTCCCCCACCACCCATAGATGGTGCATCCTTGGTGGTCTCTGACTTTCAGTCTAAATGGCCCATTGACCTGTTGGCTCGCAACATCTACTACTATCTGGGACCACTGTGTCCCATGGCAATCCAAAGCTCTGCCTTCCTGCAGACCGTTTCTCCTGGAGTTGGATGCAGAGATGAAGCTGATACTGAATCTCTGATAACAGAACCCACTATTCCATCTGACCCGGTTTCACACCTTCAAAACTTCTCTTTCCAGAAGAACATGGACAGCTATATTTACAATCTGCTGCAGCGGAGGTCCAAGCCCATCAGTGCCAACAGACCAAGGACCAGGACAAGCACAGACCCCTCAAAGAGCCTCCAGCAGCAGGCCGGCCCTTGTGTGAGGCAGGCTTTTGGTCCCAGTTCTGGTTTCAGAACCAGAGGGTCTGTTATAAAACGGTGTCAACCCACTGAGGAGCAGGAAGTTTACATGATCAAAACTGGCCTTAACCTTCCCTGCAGCAGCTCTCCTGGTATCTACAGAACTTTAGTCTCCACTAGGGATGTTTACAGAACCATTAATGTTCTGACAAGGAAGAGGGGCGCTCACTCAGCCGCATCTGTGGCAGCTCCTGGAAAGGACCTTCAGGAACATGGCCCTACAACTCTTCATGCCTCCCGAAAATATGCATCAGGTTGCCCCCCCAGCCAAGAACTGCTTCTTAAGTTCCATCCATCTGTCAGAACATTGCCGGACTCTTCGAAGAACCACTCTGATCCAGTCCAAAGTGGCCCAGCAGCGAGCAGTGAAAGATCAAGTCTGGTAGGAGGAGGAAGAGGAGCAGAAAGAATGAGGAGCTGCAGAAATGGCCCTTCCAACCAGGGGAGCAACATGATCATCAGGAACAGCACAAAGAAGCTTCTGGTTTCCGATAACAACAAACTGCTATTGGAGAAGAGACCTGAAAAAAACCACCACAGGTCCAGTTCCAGGAAGTTCCAAGTCCTGGACGGTGGAGCCTCCACCCGTATTAAGGTGTTAAAGAGAAGAAAGTGTGTACCTGCATCTGTCCTTGAACACCAACTTCCAGACAGGAACACCAAACAGACTCTGGGCACTGTTCAATCAGATGTGTTCAGGCAGCATCACCAGGGCAACCTTCATCATCACCATCACCATGGTCGGGTGGTCGTCTCCAAGCCTAAGAGCAAACACAGTGATTACCGCTGGTCACAAAATATCAACGAGGTCCCATCTAACAGGGCGGCGGGGCGAGCCCTGCGCTGGCAGAGGAAGGAAGTCCTGAGGAGCTCTGGATCCAACGTTCACCCCTCCTCCAAAAGGCAGTGGGGAAGCTATGGTGCAGGAAGTAACTCAGAGTATTCGGCAGAGTGCATGTCCCTCTTCCACTCCACCACTGTGGAGACCAGCGAGGATGAGAAGTCCAATTACACCACCAATTGCTTTGGAGATGGAGAGTCCAGCGAGGAAGAGAAGAAGGAGGAGAGCTCAATCCCCAGCAGTACAGAGGAAACTTTCCAAGCAGGAGCTGGGGGTAGGGGCAGGGGGTGGAGGCTGGCTGGATCCACTGGTGTCAAGATGGGGAGGCAGGACATGAGTCCACCTCAAAGAGGGGCTTGTGTAAAGATCAAAGCTTCCTACAAGCTGAAGAAGAAGATTCTCAGGTTTAAGTCTGGTTCTCTAAAGCTCATGACCACAGTGTGACCTGCCACAAAAAACCCAGAACCTGGTTCAGCACTGAAAACCACATGCGTTTCTGTTTTTTTTAGGAGAACATAAGACAAATTTTTTAGTTCTGGAGGTCTAGTTTTTACATCTTCCTGGTCCAACAAGTGCCCCAGCCAATCAGAACTTGGACCCTTGAGCTTGAAGCATAGACTGAGGGCTTAACCTCCTGGAGTATGATTGGGCCCTGGAGCATGATTGCAATGGCCCAATCATACTCCAAGGCCCTATCGATGGTCATTATAGACCTGAAGCAGCAGTGACCATTCAGATTTGATTATTAAATTAACTTTTAAAGCAAAGTGTTGAAAAAAGTTCCTCATTATTGGTGAACCCACAACAGTGTTTGATGCGGAAGTCCTTCCTGAAGATCCCTGAATTTCCTCCAGGAAGTAAAACCCTGGTGGAGCAGGAGGTTTCATTTGGACTCTGGTAGAACCTTAAGTCCTTTGGACCATACCTCTGCTGCATGTGGGTGAAGGTTCAGATCACATCTCACAGAATAGATTTGCCGTCCAGACTTTCATTGATTTTTTTTCTCTGACCTTTGAAAAGATCTAAGTTATTTTAATATATTAGTTCTTTAAAACAAATATATGAACAGGAAACTAATGTATATCAGCAAGTTTAACAACTTACAATCAGTTTGAAACTAGTTTGAGACTAATAGGATTCCAGTGTAAGGCCAATTTGAGACAAATTTAAAACTTGTTTAAGATCTATTTTAAACAAGTCTGAAACCATTTAGAGATTAGCTTGATACCAGTTAAAGGTCAGTGTGAGACCAGATTTACCCTGTTTCAACTGAGCGGTACGGTAAGGTCGGGTACCTACCTACTATTTTGAGCATTTCCATTGTGGAACCGTCCCATAAAACCAACTCGTGCCATATCATTCTTTGGTCCCCCTTCAGTTGTGGGTCCATCGAAAATGGTACGGTACGGTTTTGGCGGAGCTACTGATGTCACGCAGTACATGCATTGATGGTGGACAGAAAGAAAAACATCTCCGAAAGCGGCGCAACATAAAAACTGGTCAGTCCACGTTGGAAAGCAAACAGAAAAAATTAATCCAAACAGCAGCAGAGTCTGATCGGCTCTGAAGCTTCAACGTTTGCTCCCACAATTGGTGATGAAGTGGTGAGGTATAACAACATATGGAGACACAGCTCATGTTGTTTTGGCTTCACCTCTGTTGGTGTCACACGAGTGTGACTCCACGCAAGAAACCCTGCATGCCGGTAGCGGCCTGACTTTAAGTGGAATTGCTTTTCTGAATGGGCTGGACCACTCAGGAACGTACCGAACCGTAGCGACCCGTACTGTACCCCTAAGTGAAAACGAGGGATTTGAGACCCATTTAAAGTCAGTTTGAGACCCGTCTGAAACCATATTGAAAACAATTCAAGACCATTGTGAAATCAGTTTGAGACCAATTTGGTTTGAGATCTGCCTGATACCTTTTTGAAACAGTGTGAGACTCATGTGTGATTTTATACTGAGACCAATTTGAGACTGATTTGAAACCAGTTTGAGACCTGATAAAAAAGCCTGAACATAGTTTGAAATTGGTTTAATACCAGTTAAGGACCAGCCTGAGGCCCATTTAAGAACAATTTGATACCAGTTGAAGACCAGTTTAAAATGGGTCTGAAATCCATTTGAGACCAATTTTTCAGCCAGTGAGTACAGTTTGAGACCAATTTAAAATCAGTCTGAAACCAGTTTTATTCTAGTTTAAGACCGGTTTTAAACTAGACATTAGTCTGACCAATCTAAAACAAATCTGAACCCTATTTCAGACCAGCTTGAAAAAAGTGTATTTCAGATTTTCCATCACACTAATGTTGCTGATACAACATTGTTTATACCCCCCACCCCCTTCAATGGGGTATCATCAGGTTACCATGGCGTTTATCAATGACGCTTTTAGAAATGTAGAAATCTGGTCCTGCTTCCAGATGTTAACACCTGCTCTGTGTCTCGCCTCTGGAAGCTGACCAAACAGATGGAAGTGTCCTTTTTGTGTATTTGATCTGTTTCCTCTGATGATGTTTAACTTTTAGTGATCCTTTACCAAATGTGGAGTTAACCCTGAATAAGTGTCTCTTGGTTTCTTATGAGTCCAGAAGATCTTGAAGCTGTTGGGGCTTGGAAGCAACTTCCTTACAGCTGTTGACAGGATATACACTGAAGATGGAAGCAGATGGACAAACACTGAATTTGTTTGTCATGTTTAGTCTTGTGATATCGGATGTGGTTTTTACTTTTCCTCCATTATCTTATGCAATTGAAGGCTTTTTAACAGCCTTTCTGGATGGCTGAGTTTCTACAGAATTGCCTGGTGGATTTAATTATTCTAACCATAAATCATCATGTTGATATTGTTATGGTTCAAAGAAAGTTCAGTATTTCCACCACACAACGTATGTAACTGAGGACAGACTAATCTAAAGACTGATCTGAAGACTGAATCTGTACTTGGATCTGAGGACAGTAGAAAAAAATAGTTGTATCTGTGAAAAGATGATCTTGTAAACCATGGGCTGCTCCCAGCTACAGGGTTGTTTTATCCAAGCAAAAAATAAAACCGTGATGATGCTTCAAACATGGAGTATCCGTGTCTTCATTTACCATTTACTTTATTTACCTTTTTGTACTTTTTCACCACCTCGATCAGCTACAGTTTTCATTCAAGATACCCATTCATCCTCATGTCAGTGGAAATGTGGAAGAGATGCACATGTTAGGCAATGAGAAGACGCACCTGCTGCTCTTTTCTGCCTGCATGTCAACAATTGTGTTTGTGTCCAAGGACATCAAAATGTCTTTTCACTTGACATGAGCATGAATGTCTCCAGATGCTACTGGGCCGTAGTGCTCCGTAACCGGTGAAATAGTTCATAACAGGCTCAGTCTCAAATAATTATTTCTGAGAAGTTCTGTAATATCTTTTGCATCCTTTCCCTCAACTTTCTCACTGGCCACGAAATACTCAGAATCTTATCCAATGCAAACAAACGTTACTTGGTTTACAGCTTGAACTGACCTCCAGTGACAGCAAACACATGAAATGTTTCACTTAGAAGCGACAGCTTGAAGAACCTTGTGCTTTTTATCACGGATCTTCTCCGCTCCCTTTTTTTTCTTTTTGCCAGCTCTTTCCACGGTTTATACAGCAAATATAGGCGCAACATGCATCCGTCTTACCATGAACCTTCACCAATCAAAAAATCAGACGCAACTCGTCAGGCTTTAGCTTCCTACGCATCATGCACTGCCGTCCGCCACATATTCATTCGCCACTGCTAAAAAGTATTATTTAACATATCTAAGTTTATTATCAGGATTTTACTGTTGAAAAAGAAAAAACGAAAAATAAAATTACGCTATGTGCTCACCGTGACAAAGATGTAGCTATAGGCTACCTGAAGTAAAGGGTATAAATTGTGCTCGTCGCATTAGCCTAATATTGTAGTTTCATTGAAGTATTTTCAGTCTGCGCGTGGCCACTTCACAAATATTTTTACAGTCTATGATCTGGACAGATTTGCGGGGCGGGTGAAAATCTGAGTGGCACCCAAAAGCACGTCTGACACACGGAGGCCCACAGGGCAAATGCCCAAAATCACAGATTGCCAGTCCGAGCCTGGGCAGCTCTTAGTGTGACTGATGTCAAAATTAAATTGCGCTAGTCTTTTAAGGAGCCACAAAGTGAACTTCTTGACAGCAGCATAGTGCTGCTTGCTGAAGCTACCCACTGAGCACTAGTCTCGCCTTAGACCGAAATTCGCCGTCTATAATCGGTCTATATTTTAGCCTGAATCTAGACACATCTTTAATTAGATAATTATTAAATATTACAGTAAAAAAAACAACAGTAAGTTGTGTGAACGATGGTCAAATGTTGTTTTAAAACATTTTTAACAGTCATTGAGCAATGTACAGTGTAGTTTAGATTTAGACTGGATTTAGACGTCTAATCAAGTCAAGAGTACCCTCCTGCAGTTACAATAGCCGCCTAGGGCGTCGCCATAACTCCATCCATACAGGAAGTCTCACCCGGAAGTTGCAATCTCAACCGGAAGTTAGAGCTAATCAACACCGGAAGTCCGATCTAACACATAAATAAAAGCATGCAGATATATATAAAAGCACATGCGTCGTCGCTCCCTCCTAAATTAAATAAAATAATAAAATAAAATGTTTGTACCAATAAATACTTGCACCTTATCCACGTTTTTAAGCTAAAAGGTTTAGTTGTCAGATATTATCATAGCATTTCTCTGGTTTAAACATCCTTTATATTTATAGCAATTTTTGAATATTAGCTACAACACCAGTGCATGCATGTGGATTAAAATAAATCAAACAGGGAAATAATTGTATTCAAGTTTATTATTCTTATTCCCATGATAATTCATAAATGACATTTAATAAACATGTCCACCCTTGATTATTTCCAATGTGCATCACTAGTCCATTACTTACACAAGTTATTTCAATACAAAGAAAACAAAAAAAGATATGGAT
>JBBBVT010056256.1:0-10548 GCA_037177035.1 Craterocephalus eyresii | reverse complement strand
CATGGAACTGCTAGTTTCTTTCATCGAACCTGAACAAGCCTCTCACTGAAGATCATTCCTTCAAGCATCCTGAAGATCGAGAGCACTACAATATTGAATTTCCCTTTGGAATCAATAAAGTATGTTTTTCATTTTTCATTTTCTTTCATATTGTATATTGTGATTAAGGAAAAAGTTATCGAGATATGAAAATTGGTTCATATTGCCCAGCCCTACCTTAATACTTACAGTACAGAAGTTTGTCCAACCTCCTCCTACTGCTTAGTCTCTTTTCGTTTGTATTGCCACCCCTCTTTCAACTGGACTATATACATATACATATATATCCCTGTGTCAAAGCTCTCTTTATACTTAGCCTGTGGCCTGGCTACTTAGCCACAGGAACATACATTTGGCTGACTGGTCAGTGCAGTGGCTTTCACCTGTGAGGTTGTGGGATCAATCCCACAATTAAATGCGTTCTGAAATGGAAAATGTATCGATACATATTCATATTCACACATATTAGAGATACAGTGAAAATATCTTAGATTTATACACCTTCACATAATCCAAAAAGAGCTGAACTTAGTTTTTCTCAGTGAGATGTCTCCAAATAAAAATGTAATTCTGCATCTATATTGGATCCCAGCTCTACTCTGAGCTCTTTACAGCCATAAAAAATCAGTCCAATATTGACTCGTGAATTATCTTTTGGGGTTTTGCTCTTTTCCTTCTTTTCAGGGCTGACTTCATTTATGTCTTTGATGAATGCATGTTCCAAACAAGTTGTGTGTTGCAGGGAAAATAAGCATTATAGGTACAAGCACTGGAATGATCTGAAAGCAAAACTCAGCTGTGAATTTCTCAGCCTCAGTAGACAGCAAGGCAACAAAAGCTCAAGGACTGCACATAATAAATGTCACTGTGCTTTTAAAAGTTGGAAACACTTATTTTTAAGGTCAGAAAGTGCTACATCCAGGAGCTGGACAAAAAAGATTAATGATTATAAATGCAAAGATAACATAACAGATCTGACGCTATCTGTTTACTCTTTCTCAGAATTAATAGTATGAAACCCTCTTACTAATCAGCAAAGTATCAGCCAGATCTTCCTGCTTCATTGTTCTGAGAAACTCTGCAGTGATATTCACAAAAGCTTCTTTGGCGCTCCTCTTCTGTTCTTCTTCACTATTAATCAGCTCTTCGTCCTCGTACTGGGAATCAGAGGCATCTGCAGCTGGTTTCAGAAGCAAACATATCCTCTTCAACTCATTTGTCACAAAAGCAAAAATTTGCTTCTCAAGAATCTGTGGTAAAACAAAAACATTTACAATTCTGATTAGAACATCAAGGATTAAATTAATCTTTATGGTCAATATTATTAAATGTCACCATTAAAGATGCAATATATTTTTCCTTTCTGCCATCCTAAAAAAATAACTGAACATGTAGCTACAACTTGTAGAAGGCTAAATGCAAGTTTGGTTAATTAACAGGAACCTACACAATTGATGCAGTGCAGAGATCTGTAAGGCCATAATGCTACAGCACCATGTCATTAAGGAAAAGGGTAATTAGCATTATAGATCTGAGTACAGTTCCCCAAGTAATGAAACCAGGACACATAAGTTCTTCACCACCTTTTCTTTTTCAGATGAAGTTCTTTGTAACATAAAGAGCAGGCTATTGGCTATAAATAACAAGTTGTTGTATTGAGTTTGTAATCTGAAAAACATAACTGCACATAACTTCCCTATTCAGAATATCTTGAATATATGTCGTGAAATGTATTAAAAGAAGCACAAATGAATGTAAAAAAGAGTAACCATGCTAAAAAATATAAGTTTTCCCAAATGGTTAAATACTTAGTTCTAATGTGTGCTAAAATGTTACCAACCATAAATATAGATTCCAGCTCTGCTTGAGAATCAGTAGAATCCTGCCCCATCTTCTGGCCAGTTCTGTGAAGCACAAGTAATCCATAATTGTTATCAACTGGACAGCTTAAATCTGTCCCCTAATATTGAAGAAATGGGACAAGAGAAAGGTTCTCTTGGCTTTAGTTTAAAATGCTACCATTAAGGCATAAAGGTGTTTTTGCTGAACATGAATAAGAAAGATAAGTGGAAATGACAACTTAAGAGTTTTGAGTATATTTGTCAGACTGTTATTAACATACAATAATTTGGCAACATGGAAATGGCCAAGTTATAGCTGGAAAGGCGTTTTCATGCTTGAACTTGAAAGAAATGAAATAGTGAAAAAGTCCAGTGGCTTTATTTGGAGCTTGTTTTTTTTTCTAAAATGTTCACTGAAACAGCAATTATGTCTGTGTCCATCCATGTGGAGTCCCTGCTATTGACATATTTTAGAGGCTGCACACACACAGGCAGACTCAAAGCTACTGACTGAATGTGTTTATTGTTGTAAGAATTTCAAACTTGTATCATATTCAACAAGAAGAACAAATTTTTTTCTTGTCTCATAAAAAAGCCAGCGTAGGACATCTGTGTTTAATGGGCAATGAGCAATTTACTCGGTTTTTATATTTAACATGAAGCTTCATCAGGGCTTGGTTGTGCATGCAGTGGTTTTCTCTGTTTTCCCTGTCCTTTTATAACACGTGTATTGGAGGTTTTTATATACTTGGTCTCCATCTCGATCGGCTGATAACTTGAGCAATTTGTACCCCCTGCATCAGTGTAAATATGAAAGGATAACTTTCAGATTTGTGCTGTTCTAAACGAACCAACCCCACCTCAAATGTCTGACCAATCACACAATACTTCTCGGAGCCCCACCAGAAGTAAGTTCTTCCAGCCGTACATGTTAAAAAACTGTCCTCAAACATGTCAGCTAACACAAAATAACATCAATATGTTCTCGTGCCTTGAGAACAAGAAAAAAAGTTTTTGCTTTTTATGAAGTATGTCGAGTATTATGCTGTAACAATTACTCACTTTAGAAACATTTAGAGAATAGGGCATTGTACAACTTGTGCACAACTGTGAATTGATAATATCCTCACAGTTTTTCATTCCTTCGCTTTTATTTTAAGGGCAGTGTTTGTGTCTACTGTACCATTACCCTGGTGATGAACCAAGACCGGAGTGTGAGCCTGACTGGATGTTTGACTGGTTTGTCTCTGGTTGGTCATGCACTGGACGGGTAGTCTGTTCAGAGTGAACCCAGCCTATCTGGATCATATTTTAAGGGCACTCACTGAAGATCAGCTTGTTATTCTGAAACAATTCCAAAGTTTTTCTGGCATCTGTGAAAAATGTGCATTGAAAGTATTTCAAAAGTAAAAGCAAGTAGAGAGTTTAAGCCACACAACTGTGTTGCCTTACATTAGAAGTGACTCTGGCTTTTTAAAAACCAGAGGAAAGTCCATGGAGTGGTCACTCTTCAGAGACACCCCACTTAGTGAAAAAGCATGTTTCCTCTCTTGCTCATTTCTAAAAGAAAAAGTGTGAAAAGACAAAAGTTAGGTGAAAGTAATGTGATTTTGCAATTTCAAAATGTGATTTTTTTTTTAAGTAGCAAACAGTGGCAGATCTTAACCTTACCTGTCAGGTGTGGTGCTGCCATCACTTTCCAAAGTGTCATTTAGGAGCTGGTCTTCAGGCTGGCTCATTGTTCTTTTTTTACTCCTATATCTCTAATGACATGAACAGGAAGTTAGTCTGTTAAACTCCACCCTTTTGACAAACAAAAGGGACTTTATGTGTACACGTACACCATTTTAGGCTTGTTATTCAATGTAGTTATCACGTTTTTTACCTTAACTGCTTTTGACCCCCAAGTAGCCTATTCTGAATGTAACAGACAGCGAAAGTGAAAGTCATAATCTCGTGTCGGGTGCTTACATTTTCATAATAGGCTAGATATTGTGCATCTTATTTAAAAGTAGGCTATCAAGGACGCTGGTGACGTTTATTATAATTATTAGACCATTGTACTTAAATGGATGAAATAGGTATTTTGCCTTAAGCATGCTGCTACTCCTCTAACCGATAGAAGCATAGCTTGGCTAGATATATGGCTAAAGGCCTACACTATTATAGTAGCCTACAAGATAAGTACCAAAACTAAACAGAAACAGGAAGCAACATATATATATATTATAGCTACATTTCATTCTGCTAGCTTATTTAATCACGTCCAAATATTACAAAGGCTTCAATCATGAAAACAAAAGAACAAAAAATTACCTCGTCGATGTCAGCGTCAAACTGAAGAGAGTGAAAGTGAAAGTAAGAGGACGTGTGCAGTAGCCTTGGATATCAGTCTGGTACTACGTCTATAATGTCAGGATGCTTTTCCTCGACTTCTGCGTTTCAAACCATCCTGCCAGGAATGTTGATCGGGAAACTGGCTGATCTGAGGGTCTCGCCCACATTCCAGTTCTGGATTTTCTTATGGTTTTCTTATGAACACGGACGGCCTTTTTCTTTTTTTTCAACAAAAAAATAAAATAAAAATAACTTTTGATCCTTTTAGCTCGTAGTCTATGCTGTTTGTGTTGTACGACACAGCTAAGATTTATTGATCCCGGAAGTTCCAATCTGTGAATATTAATATCCAACTTGAAGTTATTTCATTTTTTTTCAAGTTGGATATTGGATTTTCGCGCTGTGGTGTTTTTTTAGGGACCGTCAATAAATTTCGCACCATCACTCTTCAAAAACAAAACTTATACCTTTGCTCTCTTGTCACTAACTCTCACAAACCTAATGAAGGATTATGCCTCAAAATTAAATGAATCGCCTAAATTACCAGATTTTTCTCCCTATGGCCGCCATTTTGCCTGCAGCTGGGTACCTCTCGATTTTTGAGGGATTTTCTATATTTTTTCTCATTATTTTAAGCTATTTATGATTATCCTTCAGCTTCCAAGTCATGTGACACAGTGACATAAAATCCATGTAAAGATGTTCTCCAAGTCCTCACAGATGAAGCACACCCATTTTTATTGCATTTATATTAATTTATTGTTTTTGAGTAATTTGTTTGTTTGTTTTTTGCTGTACATTGTCCTTCAATAGTTTCCAGGTCATGAGACCCAGTGACACAAATTCCTTCTTAAACTGATCTCCTAGTCTCCACAGACGAGGCACATTCAATTGTATTGCAATTACACTCATTTAATATTTTTAAGTAGCCTAGTTCTTTTATTACTGTAAATTTATGATTATCCTTCAATAGCTTCCAGGTCATGTGACCCATTGACACAAAATACATATTAAACAGTTATCCTGGTCTCCACAGATGAGGCACATTCATTTTTATTACATTTATAGTCAGTTATTATTTCTTAGTAATTTGTTTTACTGAAATTCATGATTATCCTTCAATAGCTTCCAGGATATGCCACTCATTGACACAAATTCCATCTTAAACTGTTCTTCTAGTCGCCACAGACAAGGCACACTCAATTGTATTGCAGTTATAGTCATTAAATATTTGTAAGTTTTTTTTAAAGATGTTCAGCACAAATACATTTATGGCTTAATGGCAGTATTTCAAACTAAAGCCAAGAAGATCTTGCTCTTGTCCCATCTCCTCAATGTTAGGGGACAGATTAAGGAAGTCTAGTTGGTAACAATAATGGATTACTTGTGCTTCACAGAACTTGCCAGAAGATGGCGCAGAATTCCATAGGTTCTCAAGCAGAGCTGGTGTCTATATTTATGGTTGATAACATTTTAGCACACATTAGCACTAATGAATCCAAAAATAAATAAGTATTTAACCATTTGGAAAAACATATATTTTATAGCATGGTTACTCTATTTTACATTTATTTGTGCTTCTTTTAATACATTTCAAGGCATAAGTGAATAATAGTGAGGTAGTGAGTTAATAAAGATTTTATCTTAATTTTAATTGAAAAGATACAGTGTGACACATGTGAAAGATGGTACCACGAGCAGTGTCTGAATATTGAAGACCAACTTCAAAAAGCGAGGGTGGCAAAGTGGGATTGTGACATTAACAAATAAACCTGTTGTCCACGTTTTGAGCCTAATGATTTAATTTTGGGTAATTATGAAAAATATGGTCATAAAAATATTTTTTTTAAATAACACTCATCTGTAGTAGATAGGACCTAATAAATATGATGTACAACATCAAAAATAATGCTGAAAGGTCAATTGATTTATTTTAGTGAATATTTCCGTTTGATAAATGCGTACTATGGACTCATAAAATACTTTATCATAATACTCTCACATGTAGTAGATAGGACATAATAAATGTATTGTACTACAGCAAAAATAATGATAAAAGGTCAATTAATTTATTTTTTGTGAATATTTTAATGTAATAAATGTGCACTATAGACATAAAATAATTTATCATAATAAATTCACCTGTAGTAGACAAGACAAACCTGGCAAAACAAAAGACCTTATAATAGACTTCAGCCTGAAGCCCATCTACATATAGGTGCTACCCGGAAAATTAGAATATGCTGGAAAAGTTGTTTTATTGAGGCTATTCAACATAAAGGTGAAACCAATACATTTTATGTACTAAGTACAGATCCAAGCGTTTACTCTCAGAGGCTTGACATTTTTAATTTAAATCCATTTTTTGATTTCAAGAAATATGCACATTTTCTGAGTTTTTTTATGTGAGGTTTTCTGAAGCTACAAATCCTTATCAGCAAAATATAAAAAATCAAAAGCGGAAATATATTAATTTCCATACTATTTGTCTATATGTGTTGCCTAAGTTTAACCTTTGAAGTTAAGTCACAGGTACTAGTCAGAAAATTAGAATATCCTGAATAAGTGCCTGCATTTCTTTAACTACAGAAAGATTATTTGTTTATATTTTGCTAATAAGGATTTGCAGCTTCAGAAAACCTCACATTAAAAAAACTCAGAAAATGTGCATATTTCTTGAAAACAATAAAATAAAATCAATAAATTAAAAAGTGGCCTCTGAGAGTAAACTCTTGGATCTGTATTTAATACATAAAATGTATTGGTTTCACCTTTTATGTTGAATTGCCTGACTAAAACAAATTTTTCAGCATATTCTAATTTTCCGTGTAGCACCCGTATAATGAGGGACTGTGGTGGAGAGAGTAGGCTGTCATAAGTTCTTTGGCCTCCGAGTGGCTGCAAATCTAAACTGGACCTCTGATACCACTGCCACAGTGAAAACTTGTCCAGCAGTGTTTCCACTTTATCAGCCTGCTTGGAAAGCTGACCTGAGCCACCCTACACTTACCCAGTCTATATGAAAGCATCCTCTGAAGCAACACTGTTTGGTACAGAAACACCAATCAGGCAGGCAGGAAGGCTCATCACAGGGTCATAAAAACCGCCATGTGGATCCCTTCCCTCCATGGACACTATATGCACACAATGTTAGCAAATATCATCAGAGAACAGCATCATGACACACAAAACACGGTTTTATAATAGTTTGTTTCCTCCACAGTAAGACTGATGGCACCTGCAGATAACCACAGCCACATGCACACACACCTCTTCATATGGACAATTGGAATGGGTGATGTGCAGTATTTCCAGGTTAAGAACAGTTGTTTTAATTTATATTAAATGTTTTATTAAATCTTACTTTTATTGGTTTCTGGCTGTGTATACTTGTTTAAATCTTTTAGTTATTATCTTCAAGTTTGAACTCCTGATTGTGTTGTTCAAACTAGGGATCTGTATGTGCCAAAGAGCTGCCTCTGAGAGCCCAGTAGCAGTGAATCTGCTCTCAGTTTCTTCACTTCTGCTGCTTTGGCTCTTGATTATCAGCTCCAGCCCTACCCATGGCAATGCTTTGTTTTAATTGGCCAGCATGGCCATGCTGGTGGCATACCGCGGTCTTTCTGAGCCTATAGGGTGATGGAGGAGAGAATGTGTATTGTGACTGATTGGACCCAGTCTGTTCCTTCAGAGTAGCTTGTTCCCGCCCCCTAACATTGAAGTCACGTTAGTCAGGCTACCGTCAGAGAGAAATTACTCAAATTTGAGGCAGATATCTCACAGAGAAAAATGCACAAAAGGAATCAATTATAAGGATTGTCTTAAAAACACTGAACACAAAAGGATTTTTAAAACACAAACCATTTGGGGATATCAAAGATTCTAAATTAAGTTATCTTATCCATGAAGTCTGCAACAGCTATATTTCCCACATGGAAAGTCACACGGTAACCCCAGACTTCAAATTTTCCATAAATGGCTGAAATACAGAGGGAAAAAAGAAAAATACTCTGGGCAGAAAGATGTTACTCTTTAAATGTTAAGATGAATGTTTCATTCAGTGGAGAGCTCTAAATGTTCATGAAGAACAAATCCAAGATAATGTGTTGATGTTTATAAAACCAACAAAAACATTAGACAAATATGCAGTAATACGAAATCGCTGCGACATCAATCTGTGTTACCAAGATATAATAAGGCTCTCGGATCAACACCACAGCAGTAGAAATATTCTGATGTGTATTTATCTCCCTGGTATTTATAAAATGCTGATATTTGTCAAATTTACATCTGGTTGCAATTTATTACAAAAGCTCAGAGCTTTTTGTCATACTATTCTCCCAAAGAAATAAAAAAAGCAGTTAAAACCTTTTAGAATAATTTTCTTAAATCAATTGTTTAGGGAATCAAGAGAACATTCTGAAGAGGCATCGTCACCTTCATGGACTACCACGGACTATATCTCATCATTTTACATTATGTTTGCATTTGCAGTTTAGTTTATTATAATGCATGTTAGGTTAAATTATCCGTATCAGAACATCATGACAACACTGGTCATTTGAATACAACACTATAAGTTCCATTGACTTTTACCTGTGTTATCATTTTGTTAATTTTACTGAGACTGGCTTCTATCTATGCTCAAAGTTACTGCCTTTATGTGGCAGGACAACCCAAGGGCCTGGACGGGGAACGATCCGACAACCTCCTGGGTGAAAGTCATGCGCGCTTGCCAGTCAACCAAAAGAATATCCCTGTGGCTAAGCAGCCAGGGCACAGGATCAGTCGGAGTGACAGGACCCACACAGTGTCACATATCTCCCCCTCTTTCCACAAGCACGTCCTCGTGCTTTACAGACATGCCACGAGTTTGGAATCCATGGGCCCTTAAGGCTACACATGGATCCTACCGACAACACCAGAATGTGGCAGGACGACCAGAGGGCCCGGACGGGGATCAATCCCACAACCTCCTGGGTGAAAGTCAACCAAAGGGAAATCCCTGTGGCCAAGTAGGCAGGGCGCAGGATCAGTCAGAGACACACAGTGACAGGACCCACACACTGTCACATTTATCTTTGGACCGCCCACGTCCGTTGGCTCTTTCTGTGCATTCATATCAAATTTCATTTAAAGCAGCAAAAAGGTTGGTTCTGTGTGGGATTGAGAGCTGGTCTCTATTGTGTGTTTATAATCAGCAAAAAATATATGATTTTATTTTATGATGCTTCCTTTATGAAAAGTGCTTTAGACAAAATTTGTTTTTAATTTATTAGATTTTTAACAATTCTTCTCAACCTTAAACAATAATATGGGCTACGTTTATAGATAGATGCAATTGCTCTCATTGGCCAGACTCCTGTGTTTGCAGAAGTAAAGTGAATTGAAGCTGCACTACATAGACAAAGAGTTTGAAACTAGTGAAAAACAGGTTAAACCATCAGAAAGGATCTTTCAACCTTTTATAATCATTCTATCCACAATTTTAGCACATTAAACACAACAGTTCAACTACTGCATTCAGAAGAATAGTGGTTTCAGCTAAGTTTGTGACAAGTTTTATCCACTACCAGAGTCTTGCAGTCAAACATTACACATCTTTTCTTCATCATGCACAAGGAGGCATTATTTCAAAATGGCAAAATAAATTACCAGTGTATCATGATAGATTATTCTTGTGGTTAAAGGAATACTCCGCCCTCAGAATGATGTGTCTTCATTTGTTTACTCACCCTCATGCGGACTGACACTTTGGAACACTTTCTTGATATTCATCAAGTAGCCGGAGATATTGGGAGGTTTTTGTTTTGCCTCGGTTTGGCTACAATGATGTTGAATGGTGTCCGTGCATACGCGATGCACGTGCACATGTGCCGCGGCGTGACGCTGGATGCATCGACGGCCACCACACACTGCACATGCATCAAGGAATGACAAAATGTGTATTTGCGCATCATCTCATCATTTCTACAAAGTATTTCTTTAACCCATTTTATCTTAAAAACCTTCAAAGAAGTCTGCAGCCATTCAGCATTTCAGCCAAATCATTCAGCATTGGGGCATTTACAGTGCTGTTATACAATAGCTTTTCTTGTTAGAATACACATTCCTCCCTGTATCCAGCTTTCTTATTGCTCAACAAATGAAGCAGATTTTTTTTAGTCTGCTTGTCCTGTTTTTTTGTAAGCTGTACCTCCTGTCAGGGATATGAAGTTAATCAGGTGCTCTCCTAGGTGTTGTGGGTCACCATCAATGGTGCGTTCCAGTTGTCTCGGAATTCCGAGCGGAAGTCGGTCGGTGACGTCATTCCGAGGTAAACAGCGTTCCA
>JBBBVT010056146.1:0-10551 GCA_037177035.1 Craterocephalus eyresii | reverse complement strand
GAAAGTACAGTTCCTTGTGGTGTTCCAGTGCTGCTGACCTCCATCTCAGACACACAACCTTTCAGTCTCACAAACTGAGGTCTGTTAGTGAGCTAGTCATAAATCCGGGTGGTTGTGGAGGGATCAACCAGGAATTATTTCTGGAGCTTCTCACACAGCAGAGCAGCTGAATCGTATTAAAGTCACCTGAGAAGTCAAAGTGCTGCCTGATTGGTCCAGATGAGAGTGGCTCTCGGATCAGGTAGATGATGGCATCTTCAGCCCCAAGCCCATTACCAGCTGCAAACTGTAATGGGTTTGAAAGGTGTTCACCTAAGAGTCTCCCCAGGACTTTCAGGATGTCATGGGCATGTGAAGAAACGGACAAATTAGTCAAGTCAAGTCAGGTTTAAGGCAATGAAAGAAGACTACGAGGCATTGTAGGAAAAGTTTAACTACCGCCACAAGATGGCAGTAGTGTGTCAATGTAATGCAGTAACGAAGAAGAAATTCACTTCCGGATACATCCTTGTTTATGTTTGCGGTTGTTTCCGACCGTGCTGTGCGTTGTAAAGCTTATGAAACGGACAGGCGGATAAACTGGTCCAGATCTGGTTCCCGTCCAGCGGGACAATGATGGACAGACTGAAAGACACCCGCGTGGTGGTCCTCGCGGCTTCCGTCGTGCTCCGGCTGCTCCTGGTGGTTTATGGGCAGCACCAGGACGCAACCATGGACGTGAAGTACACCGATGTGGATTATCACGTGTTTACGGACGCTGCGAGGTTTCTGGCTGCGGTGAGACCCCGAACACACACACGCACACACACACACACACACACGCTGACGCTGCTCTCACCGCATCACTCTGCGACAACTGTGGACAGGGGGAGTCCCCGTATGCGCGCTCCACCTACCGCTACAGCCCCCTCCTCGCCTGGCTCCTCACCCCCAACATCTACCTGGCCCCGGTGTTTGGGAAGATCCTCTTCATCACCTGTGACGTTGCGTCGGGGCTCCTCGTCTACGTCATCCTACGTCATCGAGGTCAAAGCTGCCAGGTTGGTCTTCCTCCCCTCTTGGTTTTCCATCTCTGAGTCCCCTGCCGACCCTTAGTCCGATTCTGTTACCATGGTAACTGACGCTGGCAGGTCAGATGTTTACAGGTCCAATAAGCATCCAACTCACAGAACCAACCAATATTCATGTGAAGTAACATTTAAACTTCAATAAAATTTGCAACATTTAGTTTAAATGCTGGAGGTCAGCAGCTGCACCAGTTACTGAAGATCTAAATAAATATTGGAAATATGTTGATCAGCTCCAGCATGGATGTATCAATTAAGGGAAAAACTTCTTTAAAAGTTTTGTTGGGATGGGGTCTAGAATACAAGTTGAAGGTTTAGATGAAGTAATTATTCTGGTTAGCTCAGACAGCTGAACAGGACAGAAATGGGCCAAACACGAGTCAGGGTCCACAGATGTATCTGAAGCTGCTGCAGGCGAATTATTATCAATTTCAGGAAGGATATCCTGGATTTTTACCCTGATAGAACTACTTTTGTTTATGAAAAAGCTCATGAAATCATCAGAGCTGAGCAGCAGCGTTGGTTTTGATACGTTACGTCTGCGATAAGTGCGTTAAGTCTACGATACGTCTGGTATAAATCTGTGTTACATCTGCGTTAAGTCTGCAATCTGCGATACGCCGCATTTATCAACAGTGTGTAGGAATATGTGTTCTGTCTTACATACAACATTTACGATGTGTGTACGTGAAAAAAAATCGTGATCCTGGTCCTGAGTCTGATTGGTCTCTGGGCAGGGGGCCGGGGCCGCCTGCTGCCTGTGGCTCCTGAATCCGCTGCCAATGGGAGTGTCAAGCCGAGGGAACGCCGAGTCCATCCTGGCTGCCCTGGTACTAGGAACGCTGCTGTGTCTGCAAGGTGAGGAGGAGGAGGAGGAGGAGGATGAAGGTGAAGAGGAGGATGAAGGTGAGGAGGAGGAAGGTGAGGAGGCCCGTATTCACAAAGACTCTTAGGGCTAGAGTCACGTGACGCGCACAAGATGGCTGCTTAGCGTTGCTCCGCATCCCCCCTCGCACTTATTTTATCAGCTACTGGCACAGAGAGCTTCAAAATTAGCTTTATACATTGTGTTTTTCTTCTATTGTACTATAAACATGTCAAAAACTACCAGAAACTCGGTCAAACCTGGTGGGGTTGGTGGGGGAAGCAGGGGAGGCGAGACGGCTAACGCTTCTGTGGCTAATCAAGCTAACCAAGCCTCGTCTTCAGCTACAGCGGAGACAGTGGCCCCAAGCACACCTAGCGAGGTGGCTAAGGAACTGTCTAAGCTATCAGCTCTCATTGTGGCAACATCTGAGAGCCACGACAAAAAACTCAAAGAAATACGGCTCACTACCAACGCCACTGAGGGTAGAATGATGGATGATGCTTTGGGGCAGCGTTGGTTGAGTGTGTGATCGCGGACCATAGTAAGGGGGGCATGGTTTGTATTCTTACAAACATTATCTGGGTTGTTTTTCTCTTTTCCTTTATTTATTGTCTGTATCTCACACCTTTTTGTTGCTGAATATGACAATTTACATGCCGCGTTACCAGCCCCACATTAGTTCACAAGATTTCACTTAGTAATAATCAGTTGAGTTTTATGAGCTGGAATGTTAAGGGCCTGAACAATGCTGTGAAGAAAAAAAAGATATTATCGTACATTAAAGCCAAAAAATGTGATATAATGTTAATTCAAGAGACCCACCTTTCCCTACTGGAGTCACAGAGACTTGGGGCTGGTTGGGTTGGGTTTGTTGGTGCAAGTACTGGCAACAGTAAAAGTAGAGGTGTGGCTACACTAATCAACAAAAAGTTGCAGTTTAAATGCCTAAAACAGAGTAAAGATGATGATGGGAGGATGTTGATTCTGTTATGTGAAATTCAGGGTAACAAAATTATAGTAATATATATGCTCCAAATGTTGGCGATCCTTCCTTTTTTGGGCAACTTGAAAAGAGACTGACAGATTTAGGAGATTACCCTATTGTTCTAGCAGTTGATTTCAATGAGGTCATGGATGTGGCATTAGATCGAAGCTCTATGATCTCTCGTAAGTCCAAAGTACATACTGCCCTTACGGGAATGTCTGAAGCCTGTAGTTTAGTTGATGTTTGGCGCATTCAAAACCCTTCCGGGAGGGATTATACCTTTGACTCTTCCTCACATGGTTCTTTTTCAAGAATAGACTACTTTCTTGTATCTCAATCCTTGATGACTGCAGTTGCCTCTAGTACTATTGGAAGCATTATCCTGTCACATCATGACCCGATCTACCTCCATATAATGGCCTTTAATGCCACAGTAAAAACTCCAAGGTGGAGGTTAAACTCTAGTCTTCTTTTGGAGGAGACTTTTTTGTGATTCTCTTAGGTCGCAAATAAAAATGTACATAGAAACTAACATTCCCACGGCCCCCAACACTGGGTTAGCATGGGAAGCACTAAAAGCATATTTGAGAGGTCATATCATTCAATATGCCTCATTTAAGAAGAGAGAAAAATTGAGTGAACTCTCTGACCTTGAAAAACAAATTGAGATTACAGAAACCAATTATAAAAGGGATTTTTCCCCAGGAACATTAAACAAACTTACAAAATTAAAATATGAATATAACACTATCATGTCAAGAAAAGCTGAATTTAATCTATTTCGAGGTAGACAACAATACTTAGAAGAGGGAGACAAGGCGGGCAGACTCCTGGCCAGATACATAAAACAAAGAGAGGCTATGAGCTCCTCTGCCATCAGGGATGGGGCTGGCCAGCTCTTTTCAGACCCTGGTAAGATTAATACTGTATTCACTGACTATTACAAAAATCTTTATAGCTCTGAATCGTCAGCTTCTAAGGAGGACATTAAAAATTTTTTACAAGGGCTAAGTCTTCCCAAAGTTACTGAAGAACAACTTATAGCTTTAGATCTAACAATTACAATTGAAGAAATTGTTGGGGTCGTAAAACATCTACCTACAAATAAGGCCCCGGGGTTGGATGGATTCACATCAGAGTTTTACAAATCCTTTTCCCAAGAACTGGCACCTTTGCTTCTAAAAGCATACAATGAATCGTATGATAAAACAATACTGCTGCCCTCTCTCTCAGAGGCCATTATTACTGTTATTTTAAAAAAAGATAAAGACCCCTCGGATTGTAAAAATTTCAGACCCATCAGGCTTACAACATGCGACGGAAAAATTTTGTCTAAAATCCTAGTCAATCGAATGGATCGGGTAGTTACTTCATTGATCCATTCGGATCGAGTGGGATTTATTCGCTCACGTTCCTGTGCTGACAACATAAGAAGGTTTATAGATATAATGTGGGCAGTTCAGGATAGTCAAGTGCCTCTGGCCGCCATCTCATTGGATGCCGAAAAGGCATTCGACAGAGTGGAATGGGAATATTCATTCTTGACTCTGGAATGTTTCGGCTTTAGCGACAAATTTATTAACTGGATTCAACTCATCCTAGAGCTTATGTTCTTACCAATGGACTGCTTGGTACATCGTTCCACCTTAGGCGGGGCACCAGACAGGGTGACCCCTTGTCACCTCTCCTTTTCGCTCTAGCCCTGGAACCCCTGGCAGCAGCCATTAGAGAAGATCCAAACTTTCCTGGAATTGCTATAGGTCACAACTTGTCATAAACTTATGCTGTATGCAGACGATATTCTCCTTTTTGTTACAAACCTGGTGAATTCTCTTCCCGCTCTATTTTCTGTAATTAACACTTTTTCAAATATATTGGGTTCTAAGGTTAATTGGACGAAGTCAGAGGCCCTCCCACTCACCACTTGCTGCCCAAAGAATCTATTCCAAGTCGGTATGTTTTCTTGGCTACAGAAGGGGATCAAGTATCTTGGGATAACTTTCCCTTCAAACTTAACTGACCTCATGAAGATAAATATTGAACCATTATTAGATAAAATGAAGGTAGACGTAGAACGATGGAATCAGTTATACGTATCCTTGTTCCGAAGAGTAAACATTATCAAAATGGTGTGCGCTCCCAAATTTAATTATTTACTGCAGGCCTTACCGATACGGGTTCCCATGACATATTTTAAGCAATTCAACAAACTTTGCAATTATTTCATACGGAACCAAAAAAAGCCTAGACTAAGTTTACGCAAGTTGCAAAGAGCAGTTGACTAAGGGGGTCTGGGTGTACCAAATCTGCTTTATTATCATTATGCTTTCTCTCTCAGACATTTATTGCATTGGTTTTTGCCTCCCGAGAGAGCTCCCCCATGGTTCCGTCTTGAGACTGCTGCTAGTTCCCCTTTTGCTCTAATCGACTATTTATCAATTAACCTCGCCTCTCACAGTAAATCACATCCTGTTATGTAGCATTTTTAAATCTGACCCATATTTTAGTAAGTCCGCAGGAATCTGGCATAATCCTAAACTTTGTATAGATAAAACGCCTTTTTTTTTATCTTGGTTTTTTAAGGGGATTAAGGTATTAGGAGATTTATACGAAAATGGCTCTTTAAAATCATTTGAATTGCTGGTTGAGGGACGTTAAAAAGGTGTTTGATCGTGGACATGAAGCTGCAGTCTATTATAAGATGTTATCGAGTGCTTCTGATCCCATCAGAGTCTCGCTTAAAATGTCCTGAAACAATGACTTAAACATTGCTCTTACAGATGAAGAATGGTCTTTGATTCTTTAAAATATTAACAAAGTTTCGCGAGAACTCAGAACTAGGCTGGTTCAATTAAAAATTTTGCAAAGGATCTATTGGACACCTTATACACTGCAACGAGCGGGACTATCAGACAATCCGGCCTGTTGGAAATGTCAAAAAGGGGATGGCACTCTGGTGCATGTCCTTTGGGAGTGCCCAAAGATACAGGAGTTTTGGTCACCATTCCATAAATTTATAAAGAAAATAGTTGGTCAGAACATACAATTTTGTGACAGGCTCTATATTCTGGGGGACCCCTCAATACCTAGTCATTTGGCCCCCCCTCTCGCACAGTGGATCCAGACAACCATCATGATGGGAAGGAAGCTATTGGTTAGGCAGTGGAAGAGTCCTTCGGTCCCCTCCTTTTCTTTTTGGCAAAGTTCCTTGGCTCAGCTTGCCGCACAAGAAAGGCTGTCTTATAGATTGCTAAATAGGGTGGATGACTTTAATAACAAGTGGTCCAGCTACTTCTCGTATATAAATTCAATGGCACCTCCAGCTGGCTAGTTTTAGTTTATTGATTATGAGTTCTGATTTCCTCCAGTCACAAACCGTCAGCAGACTGATCTGCAGTTTGGACAATGTTGGGCTAGCTTCTAGCTAAATGGTAATTGTATGTGATATTTGTACTATGTGTAGAGATACATTACCATTGTATGTGGTTTCAGTTATATAATTTTAGTTGTTTTTTCTTCCTTTCTTTTCCTTTTTTTAAAAAATTTATTTTATTTTTTTAACTATTTCACATTAGGGCTGGGACGACACGTCAACGTAATCGATGTCATCGATGACGTAAATACGTCGACACAAATTTTGCGCGTCGGCGCGTCGTAAATGACATATCAAAGATGCCGGCGTCCGAGGGAAACCCAGTCGATACTAAAGCAACAGAAACATACTAAAAAAGTCGCTCTAAGTCTTCCAAAGTCTGGAGATAATTATCACGGTTTCTATACTGTCAGCGCCACGGCCCTAATAATGATAATTATATCATTTGCAGCGTACTGTAGAGCAGCAGCGACCATTAGTAGCTAACGGTTAGCTGCTTAGCTAAATAGCTAGCGGTTGCTAACTAGCGAACAGTTGCTAAGTAGCTAACTGTTGCTGCCCACGGGACTCCGGGTGTGAGATGATGCGCTGCTGAGGACACAAATTAACCCTAGAGCAGCTGAGATGCGGCACCGGGAGCTCATATGAATTGACCATAAGTTTAAAGATGTCATGAATTTCACAAATGAAGGTGACACATTTTTAGGTGGATTCAGAAACACTGTCACTCATCAAAC
The DNA here is from genome assembly GCA_037177035.1 of Craterocephalus eyresii. NCBI lineage: Eukaryota > Metazoa > Chordata > Actinopteri > Atheriniformes > Atherinidae > Craterocephalus > Craterocephalus eyresii. Next base: position 3,521 of record JBBBVT010056146.1, on the reverse strand, counting down.
CACCTACATTGCCAAAATAAGCATATTATTGAGAAATTTTGACATATTTCGGTATTTTATATGAAAGGAATATAGGAAATATTATTTTCTGTTATATTATTTCTATTATATTATTAATACATGTTATTTTTCTAATAATATTTAGATTATTTGAAAATTAATTGTTTGATTCATAGATTTCTTGTACTGCATCTTTTTGTTGAAAATAATTGATAGACTAATCAATTAATCGAAAAAATAATCGATAGATTAATCGAAAAAAAATAATCGTTAGGGAAAGCTCTATTTCACATATATTTGTTAAAGTCATGTAATTTTCTGATACATGGAGTGAAATAGTGTAACTTTTTTGTGTGGTGTGTTCTAAAATGTTAAAAATTAATAAACTTCAAGTCATAAAAAAAAGAAGGGCTGATTTAGGAGTAACTCCTAGAAAAAGTTGGCGTGTCGGTCCTAACTTTAGGAGTTCGCCTAAGAGTGTTTCACAAAGCTTTTTAGTGCCAAAAGTAGCTCCTAAACCTGAAAATGGTTAGGAGTCATCCAGAGGACTCCTAACGTGCTAAGAGTAAACCAAAGAGGAAATCTTCTGATGGTTGGGCTGCAAATAATTCACAAAACTGCATCAATATGATGCTGAGCTCTTAAAAAGGAATCAGCGCTAACATCACTGATGAACAGAAATAACCACTAACACTGAAGATCACATGGCGACTACATTACGTTGTTTAGCTGCAGGGAAAATTAGTTGTAAACAGTGCCTACGCATGTGCTACAGTATCAGCCGATATGCAAAATTGTTAAACAAGCAATAACAAAAAATCCTCTGCATCACCCCCAAGTTTCACAGTTTTCACAGTTTCTGATATTTTTTCAATTTAGAATAAAAAAATAAAGAAATCATTGTCACTTGCAGCCTACAATTTATTTTATACCTTTATTTGATCCAGCAGCTAATTTTCTGCATTAGATGTGTATGGACGTGTTTTTTTCCCTTCATTTTAGTCTTTTTTTTTCCCCACCCACTGAGGTGTAAAATAATCTTACCTGAACCGCACAACCGAACCATTTTTCACAACCCGCCCGCTGTCAAATAAACGCTTAATGTGAAGTTTAAATGTCTTGGTCTGACCCGATCCGACTGGCTGGGTCGGCCGTCCAGCACCATTCTGCCGTATCTGTCATGAATGAATTTCCTGCCAGAGACCTAAAACAACCAAACCCCCAAACAGCCAATCATAGTGTCAGGAAACCCTGCGTCATCCATAGCAACGGGGTCAACTCCGCCCCTTCTCTTAGCTTAAGAGTCTCCCAGTTCCTTAGTAAAAGTTCCTCTCAGCAGCTTTGTGAATAGGTTTTAAGACGGAGCTCTTAACTAAAAACTTTTAGCTCCTCCTAGTGGTGAGATAAGATTCTTTGTGAATACGGGCCCTGATGTTTGCTCCTGTTGTTGCAGCTGGACATGTGATTGGAGCAGCTGTTCTCTACGGCCTCTCCGTCCACATGAAGATCTACCCAATCGCGTATGTGCTGCCCATCGCGCTGACGCTGCGCACACCGGGCCCCCCATCCCCCCCGGGCCCTGCAGGGCGGCCCTGGAGTAAGGTTGCTGGTTTCATTGGAAGCTTCTTCAGCCGGCAGCTGCTGGTGTTCGGCGGAGTTTCGGGCGCTGTGTTTCTGGCCCTCATCGCCGGCTTCTACCACATGTTAGATGAGTTTTTACTGACATGGCTTTGTCAACATGGCCCCTCCCAGTCTGACCAGTAACATGCCCTCCCCCCGTGTTTTAGGTACGGTTACAAGTTTCTCCATGAGACCTACTTCTACCATCTGAGCCGAAGAGACATCCGACACAACTTCTCCCCGTACTTCTACATGATCTACCTGACGGCAGGTACCTCCTGCAGCCTTCACAGGTGCTGCTGGATCGGGTGAACAGGTTACACCTGGTGAACCGGTTTGTCCCTGCAGACAGCTGGTGGAGCCGGGGGATGGGCCTGGCGGCGTTCCTGCCTCAGGTCGTCCTGCTGCTGGCGGCGTCCTGGACATTTCACCGAGACCTCGCCTTCACCTGCTTCATCAACACTGCCATCTTCGTGTCCTTCAACAAAGTCTGCACATCTCAGGTGGGGATCCGGCAGACGGGGGAGGGTCTGAGATGAGCCTGGTCTCCAATGTTTGACATGGGAAAGTCAGGATTTAACCGGTTCCTTGTTGTGCTTTCGTAGTACTTCCTCTGGTACCTGTGCTTACTTCCTGTGGTCATCCCTCACCTGAGTCTGTCGCTGGGACGGGGGCTGGTCCTGATGCTCCTCTGGTTTGCTGGACAGGTACGTCTATCTAGCTTTTATCTCCTCCGGATGGTCAGTGAACGCTTCAGGCCTTTGCCTTTAGGTCAGATGTGTTCTCTTAAATGTAAGTTGCTTTGTTTAAAGCGTCTGCTAAATGACAGTAGTAGTAGTAGATTTAGATGTTCGAATCAAGCTGACATGATGATTACGATGGAGATGTCTGAGTGATTGATGCAGTGCTTCGTTGCTTCGTTATTCCTTAAGTGAATCATTTATTTGTACCATGCAGAACATTGATTGTGTAGCGGGATCCTCCGTGTTGACCAGAGGTTATCCGTCTCTTCACACAGACAAGCAGATATTCTGTTGGTTTACGACTCTCATCCTGGCCGTGAAGCTAATTAACCAAACTGTCTTCAGTGTGAGAAACAAAGTCCAGACTATGGTCAGGCGACCATGATTATTGAGACAATCGTAAAAAGAAAATGTGTTATTGTGACTGGCTGAGTGCTCCCTGGGTTCACTGAGGTCAGCTGTGATACCGAAGCGCACAGAGAGCACGGGGCTTAGCCCGCTGACGTGGGAATACCGAGCTTCATCCCAGACCACATCCAGCTGAGCCGCCTCAGCATTCTCCCTGCTCCGCAATGTCCCACCTATTTTGCACAGTTTTAATAATAATTTATTATTTATAATAATAGATCATAAATCCCACACAATGCATTCAGTAACTGTTACTACATTTGTAACGCACTTAAAAACAACAAATGAATGGAGATAAATCTTTCAGCAGATAAATGATCCCGTCCAGGCACATTTTTTGGATTGTCTGTATGTAGTAGGCGTGTTATCGTAATGAGTGTGTTTTCTTACTCAAAGGAGTGAAGTCATCGAGCAACACGCAACAATTTTACTGACGACATTTTCCTTCCACTTAAGTGTTTAGTTTAGTTTAGTTTAGTTTTTTCATTTGATAGGGACATCTGTAACAACAGACGTAAATATGTCGGACTGTAGCTAACCAGCTAATTTGTATCTGTAGTCCCTAGGCAGATAAAAAAATACATAATACAATAAAACAATAAACTATTTGTACAAAATAAAAGACTAAAATATAAAATACAACAAAAAAGGAAACAAAAAGTAAATATACATATTAAAAGTGATCAAAAGACTGATTTGTTTGTAGCCAGCGTTGAAGTTGTTTTTTTAAAAAGAAAAATGTGGAATAGT